>VDFB02236687.1:0-47948 GCA_007258455.2 Sequoia sempervirens
AAAGTAATCACACCAAGCGGTTTCTTTCCTACATTGTCAAATCCTAGAATTGATAAAGAGTCAAGTTCAATTTTTTATTTGTCCATGCATAATCTATTTAAAAGCTTCACACTACACACATTAAGGGCTGACCCATTATCAACAAGGGTTCTTTTTATTCCTATTATATTGAATTTCACTATTATCATGAAGGCATCATGTCTCTTTCCCATCTCCAAAGGAGGGAGCTCATGTTGGTGAAAGGTAATGTCTACATTAACTATATTCATTCCTTGTATTAGAGCTTCCACATCATTCACATTTGTATTAGGAGGGATCACAACTTGTTGTAAGGTTGTTTGAAGCATAGTGTGATAGTTGGGTGAATTCTAAATTAGGTACCAAAGGGATATCTTTGTAGGAGTATTCTAAGTTGCTCGACAAGATCATACTCCTTCCCACTATGTGGAGGTAAATGAGGAGCACTAGGAAAGATGGGATTAGGAAAAGGTAAGGTTATTGGAGTTGGTTATTTTGATTGTGGATCATTTCTAGTGTTATATGTATGAGCAATGGCATTATGACGTGGTTTCTACAAAACATTATTCTTATGTGGGTAAAGGATGAGTTCAGGTTTGGTTTGAGTTTGAGTTTTTTTGTAAAGGTGGGTAAAGGACTATTTGAGGTTGAATCACATTAACATCTCTTATTTTTGGTTTGTCATAAAAATACTTAGTGGATGAACTTTGTAGACTTGGAATAGTAAGAAAGTGCAAATGTAGACTTTGTAAGAATTTCAATAACATTAGATACAAAAAATGTAAGCTATATGAACTTTCACTAATGCAAAATTTGAAAACCCTAGAATGCAAATTAACTAATGCAAACCCTAATTCAATGCTAATGCAAACCAAATATAGAATGACAATGCACTCCAAATCATAATTTTAATGTTCTAAAGGTGGGTTCACCAAAATGGAACCTCTTAAAATGGGTATGGATGATGAGGGATAATTAAGTGCTATTGTATGGTTTAGAACATAGAGCACACCCACTTTCAAGATGATTCCACTAAAGGATAACCCTAGAGATCTTAATGCACAAGAGAAAGAGATATTGCAATAGGGTTGTCCTAAGAATTGAATGTGGACTAATAAGGGGTTCACAACCAAGTTTAGACTTCAAAAAGATAATGAAATGCAAGATGCAACTCTAAACCCTAGTTTAATTAAATAACCTATTAAATGACCTAGAAATGAAAATAGAATAGAATAGAAAAGTAGTAAGATATATGGTGTGCACCTAGAAATATGGAAATGAATGATTGAAGCTCTAAAATGATAAAAAAAATATTTTTTAACCTACTAGGACTCATTCACCAATCTAGGCGAATTAGTCCCAGATCTGGATTTTTGCACAGTAACTTGTTTCAGGAAAAAAGGTATTTGAATCTGCAAACAGATCTGGAAAACACCTATAGTTGGACTCATTCACCACTCTTGGTGAATCAGTCCCTTTTTTTTTTTGGAATTTTAAAAGGTTCTAGTACTTACGACACCTACTCTTTCCTTTTAACTTGAATTCTAGATTCGAATCTGCAAATTCTAGATTCGAATCTGCAAAAATACCTGCAAAATAGAATATAAAATTGATTTGCTAATGGGAGGTTTAACTTGGTCAAACCCCTAGTTTGGTAATTAAACCTTGATGGAAATAATGAAATATGTATGCAAACCCTAGTTTTAGGTGAGTCAAAGACTAAGAAATTTGAAACATGATGCAATCCTATTCTAATGTGTAAGAATATCATGTAAGAATGAAAATATGAAGATAAATGACTCACTTGGGGAGATCTCTAATCACCCCAAATGAGTCCTACTCATGTTTGTACCTTCCTTATGCTAAATGTAGATTGATAATGGAGGATGGAATCACTTAGGAAATAAGTCTTTAGGCTTGGCTTGATAGCTAGTTGCATCTCCTCAACCTAGAATCTGTCATGATTCACCATAGAAAACCATGATCAACCCTTGACAATGTTAGATCTTGAATGAAAGTGAGCTTGAAGACTTGTGAAAACACTCTAATGTTGCTCTGAGACTTCAACATTGCTTTCTTTTTAAACTTGAATGCTCTTGTGAAAGAATTCTTAATACTTGTCTCTTGAAATTGCTCTTGAAAATGCTTACTTGGATTGCTTAGATGATAAAAATGACTGAAAAACTTGGTTATATAGGCATTAACACATAATTTACTATTAGTTGGATCTTAAAGCCCAAAATTCGTAAAAAAACTGAATTAAAAAGGTGAATTTCCCGCTCAAAATTGAGAAGGACCCAAAATGGGACTCATTTTCCAAGGGTGGAAAATGGGTCCCACCTAAGGGGACTCATTCGTCCAAGGTGGTGAATGAGTCCCACCTTAGATTTTTGAGGTGGTTTTTCAGGAATTTTGGTGTTTTAAGTTATTTTATGGGATTTTTAGGTGAAATAAACCACGAGATCCAAATTAATGGGTCTTATAGGCCTATAAATGATTATTTAAAGGGTAATTAATGCAAGGGTACCCAAGATAGGTCCAAATTAGACAGGGAATTGTACTATCTCCAAGAAGGGAGTACAATTTTTGTTGCCACATCTCCAAAATTTACTGATTTTCCATTCTATTTAATAGGGTTTATGAATTTTCTTTTATCACTTTTCATGTGACTTGAACATCTATTGTCAATTACTGTGAAATTTTTTCTCCCTTGAGTATGAAATACTGTTTGGAGAACCATTGAATTTTTAACCTCATTATTTGATTCCTCTCTCTTGTAAGTTTCTTTGCTCAATAAGCTTCTTAAGAAATATCCTCCTGCTTGGACCCATATACATGGCAATGCAATTCAAAGAATCAAGCAAAAATGTGCTCAGCTTCCTCCTTTGCATCTTCTTAGCTCTTGTAAAGAAATTATTGAGATTGATGCAAGTGATAATAGTTGGGGAGGAGTTCTAAAGGAACAAGTTGAAGACCATGAAGAAATTTTTTGCTATGTTTCTATTAGCTTCAAAGGTAGTGAAGTCCACTATCATAGTACTCATAAATAAATCATTGCTATGGTAAATACTTTCAAAGAATTATATTTTTTTATAGTTGACCAACCATTTATTTTGATATATGACTTGCATAACCTCAAAGGATTCTTCAAAAAATAATCCAAAGATAAGGTCAAGAGAGGAAGACTACTCTGATGGGCTCAATTCCTTGACACCTTTGAATTTTAAATTGAACTACTCGAACAAAAGAATTTGTTTGCTGATTTCCTTTCATGTGAAGGAAATGTTCAAGTCATATGTGTTCATGAAGAATGTTGGATTGAACCAAGATGTGAAGAGTGCAATTCCAATCTTTATCACAAAAGAGATAGAAGAAAGAAACTTGTAGATGACTTTCTCCATGATAGGATGCAAATTTTTGAGGCTACTCAAATCCTCACTACAAAAAAATTGTGGAATCATCAAAGTATGGTTTTAACCTACTTAATTGAAGAAATAGACAATGAGATTTCCCAATTCCTCAATGTTCACCACCCTTTTCCTCAGTGGCCGGTAAGATTCATGAATTTTCCAATCATTCAACTAGACCAATGGCTCCATGAAGAATGCGGTTGAAAATTATTAAAAGATATTTTTTGAGGACCAGAAAAAAGCCAACTCTAGATTTTGAATTTATTGGCTATAATGAAAAATTTTGGAAACTCATTTTTCATTCCCCTGAAGATAATTTGATCAATAGGGATTTTTTTCAATACATAGGGACCTTGAGGAGTTGGCACTCAATTTCAATGTTGGACATTGAGAGCTTGTATATGCCATCTCCCAAACTCCCAAATGCCTATCTAGATTCAAACTACTACTTATTGATCAAAAATCGGTACATAGGAAGCCCGAGCTCATGGAATCACTAGCACCTTCAAAATAAGACCCAACGCATTATGTGGAAGGAAGCAAACCCACCAGTACATCCTTGTTCTCTAGGACCACTAGAACATCATAATAACTACACATGTCCTTGATGTGTAGGTGGGGACATTAATCTAGATGACTAATGAGTAGGTTTGTCACTCATAAGTTTTATCATACTTTACTTTATAAAAATTATGAATGAGAGACCAACTCATGTCTAAATCCGTAAACACACTTACGATAATGTGCATACAAGATAATCCTCTCATGATCAAAAGGAGATCTCCATAGTGGCTTTTGGATGTAAAGCCATCAAGATTGTGCCTTGAGTCCTTTACATGAGTGTTCTTCTTTCTTGTTCATTCCATCCCTTTATCACATCTCTACAGAAAGATGTGTTTATTTTTAATAAGTGGATTCCTCTAATATCTTCACAAGCAAACTGACACTTATCAGGATTCAAAGGAAAACCATGATCAAGACATATGGCCAAAATTTGGTGAAGATGATCCAAATAACTATGAGGACATTGACTAAAAATAAGGATGTCATCAATGTAAGGAATGTTAAACTTGGAGTATGGCCGAAACACAAAATCCATTATTTTTTGAAAAATGGAGGGGGAAGTCCTTATGCCAAATAGTAAAACATTCCACTTATATAACCCTTGGGGAACTAAAAATGCTCTTTTATAGTGGTCGTCTGGATGGATGGAAATTTTCTAAAAACCTTTTGTAAGATCAAATTTGGAGTAAATATTGGAGCCTTGTATAGACTACTAGATATGATCTTTGGATGGTAGAGGGCATTGATTATCCTCAAGAAAGACATTGAGGGGCTTATAGTTGACAACCAGGCATTTTTCAGGTAGCTCATTACCATGTTCATGTTTCTTTGGTACATACATTGCATGACAACAAAAGGAGAATGAAGAAGGAGAAATGAGACTTTTGGCTAACAGATCTATAATTTGTTTCTAACAAATTTCACTTTCCTATTTGCTAAGAAGAAAATAATTTGCACATACCTTTGGTTGCATTTCAATACCTTGTGCAGCCTTTCTAAGGGGTAGCCTGCAAGAAAATTTGCATGATAGTTTTGTCAAGTCTTTATACATTATATTATCTGTAAATTCTTTCTTGATATCTTCTAGTTGGCTTGAGAGTTGAGACTTTTTCTTTGCAAACCATACTTTATTATCCTTTTTTGGAGGAACCTCTAGAATCCATTTGGATATGTAAAAAATTCTCAGCAGTGAGTTTGAGAACACGAAATCCTTTGATTTCAAAATGATCTATAGACACAATAATTGGTTCCTATTTTTTCAATGTGGCACTTCCTATAATCTCGTCATAACCATCAATTTCATATTGAATAAATTTTAAACATTTTCATTGGATCCATTAGGAAAATGAAGAGGAGAAAAACATATCATATGGGAAAAATGATCTCCTTTACCAAAATATATTTTCATTTATGCATCCTACCATTGATCAATTTGAAAGCACTTATATCTTGCAATATTCAAATCAGCTCCAGTATCAACAAGAAAATGCAAAGTATAGGGTTTGATTGCTTTGAAATAAATTTGGAGGTTGATACCTCGACAACTAGTAGATTTCATCATTTTATGAATACCTTCATTTTCTAGATCATGTTGCACTAGTAGATTATACATAGAATGTGAATGGAAAAGTGGTTCCCAAAGAATTTCTTCTAGGTTAGAACACACTAGGACAGTGTGTATCATATACCCTTCTAGAGGATCTAGTTCAAGTTTCATTTGAGAAATGAAATGGAACAAATTTCTTGTTTTTCTTTTAGCCTCATGCATTTGGTGCATTTCTTCTTCTACTTGAAGCTCATCAATCTTAGAGCAAGCTTCACCTATTACTTTTTCTAAGAGCTCAAGTCTTTGATGTCATGA
Organism: Sequoia sempervirens; assembly: GCA_007258455.2. Lineage (NCBI taxonomy): Eukaryota > Viridiplantae > Streptophyta > Pinopsida > Cupressales > Cupressaceae > Sequoia > Sequoia sempervirens. The sequence goes on from VDFB02236687.1 coordinate 5,854, forward strand.
GGTTTTGCGTGCTAAGGTTCCAATCATAGGAATAACCTTGGGAGGAGGTTATGTGGCTAGTGTGAGTTGTCTTTGGTGTTGGTTTCTTACAAGCAAGAGTGGAGGTTTGTCTACTTAATGTTACATTTCTCTTTTAACAAGATATAAGCTATGAAACTATTGATGTTTCTTTTTCCAAGTTCGCTACATCATCATCATGGATTTTTGTTCTTTCTCTAATTTATCTATATCCTTTTGAACTTCAAATAATTTCTAGGAATAATTTCTAAAGTAGGGCTGAATTTTCATCATTCTACAAAGAAAGGATACTTCTGAGGAAGCATCTGAGTAGTGTGAACTATCATAACTATATTCTAGTTATGTTTTTTATGCCTTAGACTGTTTAGACACTTTATCATCCCCAGTATCTGAGAAAGGAATTCCATCATTGTGACTAGGATAGTCATCAATGAACTCATAGTATGATTCAATGCTTATTCCTAATTCTTTAACTGCTCAGACTTTAGCCTTTCCTTTCTTTCTTTCTCATTCAAGGAATTTATTGGCATAATATTCACCCTTGTAGATGTAACATGTATGTTTCCAAATTTTCCCTTTCTTATGAAACCCTTTTTGTCTAGAGAATCCCTTTTTTGTATTTTTGTTGATTTTTTTTTTCTTTAGGGAAATGTTTCTTTGGTGTCTACAAATTACATTCAAATCATTTATGCTTTTTCTTAAACTTCTTTTTTCCTGGTTTGTAGTTCTTGCAGCCAAAGTTAGAATTGAGTTATTTGCACATATAGGCTAACAAGAGTGATTTAATCTTCTTATAAATTTCCCTAATTGAGTAAGTATGGCAAGCATCCTCATTAATCTTTGTGATATGATTGCATAGCTAGGGAAAGGAGATTTATTTAAACTCTCATCTAGAGAAAACTAGGGCTTCCATAACCTTATTTAGCTAATAATCTTTAACTTGAGGAAATATTTTCAAAAATTTGTATTACATGACATCAAAATCTTGTTTATGGCCACTGAAATAGAAGTTAAAATATTTCTCAGAAAAATATTCATTAATGTGACCAATTTCGCATCTATTGGTAATGAATCTATTATAGCACATCCTTTCTATAGAATCCATGCAACCAACAAACATGATGATCAATTGATTACAAATTTCATCAAGGCCACTATTGAGGAGATCATCTCTATATTGAGCATAAAGACTCTCCCAAGTTAATCTAGCTAGACTAGTTATAACATTGAGAGCTTGTAGGATAACATTCCTAGTTTGGAAACTAGAACTAGTGCTGATATAATTATGTACCCATTCTCTAAGGGCTTCTATACTTTTTAGGTTTTCAATTACATCAAAATGATCAAAGTTTAACCATAGGAGTATTTTAGCATGAAAATTTTGCAAATTAGGGAATAGACTAGATGGTCTAGAAGAACTAGAAGAACTATTAAAGTGTCATGGATTTCCATTAGTCATATGGACCTTTGCTTTCCCTTGGTGCTTGATCTTATTTATTTTTTATTGTCCCAACACAGGATCCTATTCTTTTGAGGCTTCAAGATCCTTCATTCTAGGATCAAGAAAACCTTTAGTAGCGATCTGTAGATTTTAAAAATTGGTACTACTGGAAGGGAAATTGAGAATTTTTTCAAGTGGGTGTGCAGAAGACACAAATTGAATATGTTGGGATTCAGTGGTGACAGACTGATGGACTTGGTCAATTTTATGGATTAATGTATCTTGATATGAATCTTGTTGTTGCAGTATTTGAGTGACTTCATGTGGGATGGTGGTGACGGTAGAGTGGAATTGGTGCTTACAGATGTAGTCTAGAAAAATGCACACCCTTCCATTTTCACACTTGTTTAGGTCCACCTTTTTTTATTTATCCCTATTTATGTCTTAATTGGTCCTATTTTGCATCGACAAGCCTAAAAAATTACATTTTTTATGGCTAATCCTAACATACTTCAAAGGGTAAATGACATTTTAATGATTTTGGTTGTGTCCCTAATTTTTGGTTCAGGACTAAGATGCCACCTAGGGCATCTTAGTCCCCCTTAAGTTATTTTCATAATTTAATTTCAAATATTGGTGGTATTTATCCTCTTTTAATTAAGGATTTCATATGTCAGCTTGTTATGGTGTAATTTTAGGATATTAAGCATAGATAAGTATAAATACAATGTTCCTTCTCTCATATTTTCACCTAGCAATCTAACAAGAATTCAAGTGTTCACTCATAAGGAAATTTTATGAGATCAAGAGCATTCAAGAGTAGTTCATCAACCATTTGGAGTCATCATCAAGATTCAAGCATCATATCAAATATATTCTTGCATCATGTGTGTTTTTGAGCTAACATTTACGATGTAGGGTTTGATTCAAGCAAGCAATTCAAGTCAATATCTATCAAAAATTCCTTTGATTCAAGATCTATATTCAAGCTAGCCATCTCACACAAGTTTTCAAATTTCACAACGGTTTGGTGAGTTGCAACATAACACTTTGTTCATTCCTCATTTCCCTTATTTATTTCATTTCATTTCAAGGTTTAATTACCAACAAGGGGTTTGAACAAGGAAAACCTCCATTTTCTAACAATCAAGTTTTTCCTCTCTTGTGTGTTTGTGATTGCAGATTTAGGTTTAAGACTTGAAGATCATTTGAAGTGAAAAGTTGCAAAGTTCCAAAGTTACATTGCTAAGTTGTCATCTTCACGAAAACTCACTTACAAGACAGATCTAGAAGTTTCAAGACCTAAGATCTGAGAAGAAGAAGCTATAAACCTTGAGCCTTGAGACCACATTCAAAGATTTTAGAAATTCTAGATGGGACTAAGTCACAAAATTGGGAATCTTAGTCCTCTCGAAGGTTTTTTTTAGAGATTCTTTCGAATATTGTTCTAGCATCCAAAGATTCTGCATCTACCCCAAAAAATAACAATGAGACTAAGACAATAGTAAGGGCATCTTAGTCCTCCATAGCACATTTTGATAGCATTTTTACATTTTTGGAATCCTCATCACATTTCTAGGCTTCCTAGGTACACACATCATAACTTCCTGTTGCTTAATTTCATCATTTACATCCATCACTTAGCTTGCATTACTAGGTTTTGTGAGTTGAATGTTAAGTTGTCTTGTCCAATCTTTTTCTTTGTGGTGAACCCTTCAAAGCTTAAAGAACCCCCTCCTAGGTCCTCCTTGTTGAGAATTGACTCACCTTTGAGGTTTATAGTCAATCCAATTTGGATTCCTAGAAAATTATTGAGTGGTCGAAGGAAACTATGGTGGGTACTCCCCCACTCCTATTTTCTTCCCAGTTCATTTTGGTTAACCTAACATTTTAGAGCATTCATTTTTTAATTTGGAGTTCATTAAATTCCTAGATCTAGGTTTCATTCATTCTTGCATTAAATATTTCATTAGTGAAAGTGCATATAGGTTGTATTTTTTCTTTCTTGCATCATTTTATCTCAATTAAAAACTAAAAAGTGCATTGTCAATCATCCTAATTGCATTTAGAAACATTTTTATTGCATTCAAAATTGTAAAAATTGCATTCAAATTTGCATTCAACTGATTTCCATTAATCACTTTTTCTTGTATTCATTTGCACACTTTTCTATTTCTCAACATCAGGTCCCTAGGTAGGCAACTTGGGAACACTGTAAGCAACTCAGAAGTTTTTCTTTTCTAACAAAAACCTCCACTAGGAAAAAAATTCCCTTCCTATCGTCTTAGTCCCTCTCAAGGTTTCTATCTTAGAATCTTGTCTCTTTTGGATGTTTTCTATTTCACTTTTTTGAAATTCAAAATCTCACCAATAGGACCAATATGCCCTTACCAATGTCTTAGTCCTTGTTGACTTTAACTTTGTTATTTTTTAGGGTTTGAAACTAATTTTTTGTGCTTCTATTTGCTGCCATTGGTTCTTTGTTTTAGTTGGTTGACTTTCTATTTCATACATTTAACTAAATGTAGCTTAAAGTGCTTCATGTCATTCATTGCTCAATTCCAAATTTTCATTTACAACATTTCATCTTTCAGGTTGTTGCATAGTTTAATCAACAAATTACCTTGTTTCAAATTTGAACATTTCATTTTAGGTTATAGAATTGCACCTTATTTAATTTTCTGTCATAACATGTTTTCTTTGAAGAGATGTGGCTTTGCTATTGTTAAAAATGGATTAGATAAGTACAACATCCCCTCTTATGCGTTCAATCTAGAGTAGAACAATTAGGTCATTAAGAAACATGTTGGAAATCCTTTTGCTATCTTTCATAGTCATGAGAAAATCTTAGAGAAAAATGAATTTTTTTTTGACATATTCCTTAATATTACATTTCCTATTGGTGAGGATGATATAATAAAAGAAGATACAAGCATAGATAATCATGAAAACCATAATTGTTCTTCTCCCGATGCCTCTCTTACTAGAGACGAAGGTATCTTGGTGAAAGAAGACACAATCATTGTGGATCATGAGAGCCTTGATTGTCTCTCTCCTCCTCCCTCATGGAAAGATGGTATGATGCAAAAATATGAGATCATTTTTACCACTCTGCTTACCCCAAATCCATCTCTCAACACCTCCCCTAATTATAAGAAGGCTTTAGTAAAAGAGGATACAATCATGAACAACTGTGAAAACCACATTTGTTAGGAGGGCATGTGGATTGAAAGTGATAACCTTATCTCTCTCCTTCCTAATGTCCCTAACATTTGGAAAGACCTGTTTGAACAAAATCATTTAACTATTCGTAATCATGAAAACCATAGTAGTTCTTCTCTTGATGCTTGGACCCTATTAGTGATGAAGTTACTTTACACAACATAATAATGGAGAGAGATGAATTTTTTTTTTCCTCTCTCCTAAAAGCTCTCCTACTAGGGTAGAAGTAATGGAACAAGAGAATGAGACCCTAAAAAACAAGAATGAAATCAATGGTAATTAGGATGATCACATCTATCCTTCTCCTAATATTTTTCCTAGTTGTGAAGAAGATATTGTAGTATTAGAAGATTAAAGCTATGAGAGTCAAAATAATCCTCTTTTCCTCTCTCCCTCTAGAGAAAACATTATTGAACAAAAGAAATCCATTGATCATTCCCTTACTTGCGATGAAGTCATTTTGGAAAAGCCAATCCTTCAATTTCAAGAAATTTTGGTTTGTAGTTCTCCTAAAAAATATCCTACTAGGGAATATATCATGGTGCAAGCAAATGAGAACATTGAAAATAATAATTCTTTAGATGAAGATGATGAAGTTACATTAGACTCCCCTTCACTAAGATATCATGACAAGTCTTTTAGGTTATGCACATTAGATATCCCTTGAAGTACTCTCTCGAGCCTAAACTTATCATTTATTGACCCTCTAAAAAACCATAAGTTCAAAACAAACCCATCTTATCCTTTGAACCACCTAAGAATAATGTTTCTCCACAACCAAGTTACAATACCATTCCTCATACATACACAACAACTTAGAATACTCCTACAAAGATATCCCTATGGGACTTGGATTTAAAATTCACCTAATTATCACACTATTCTTCAAATAGAGCCTTTCAACAAGTTTTGGTTCCATTTAGTGCAAACCCGAACAACATAGTAGCAATGATCCAAGGAATAAATGTTGACATTATTTCCCACCAAAGTGAGCTCCCTCCTTTGGAAGTAAAAAAAATTATGCTTTCATGAGCATAACTCAATATAATAACACAAGGATAAAATGAACCCTTGTGGACAATGGCTCAACCTTAAATGTGTGTAGTGCAAACTTTTGGATAAGCTTGGTATCAATAAATCAAAAATTCAAATCACCTCTTTATCTTTTAGTGGCTTTAATAACGTGGGAAAACAACCACTTGGGGTGATCACATTACCTATTAAAGTTGAGAAAGTTACATTACAAACCCCAATCCATGTTATGCTTGATGATCTTTCATACAATCTTCTTTTAGGTAGACCATGGATTCATGAGATGCAAGTTGCACCCTCCCTTCCATCATACCATGAAATATGTCTACAACAACAAATTTTATACAATCAAATCTGATCCTAAACCATACAGTTGTTTGAACATTGAGAAAGGTAAAGAGAACCCTTTGAAAATATTGAAACCAACTACACAAGTAGAACCCATGCAAGAACAACAAAAAGATAGATGTCCTAAACCCTTCACAATGATACACTAGTACAAAAACAACAATATATGACTAAATAAACTACTAAAATTGCATATAAATAACTAATTTTGGTCACGTGACCATTAGTAGTTTAATGCCAATCATTTATAATGCGACCAAATTTATGGCTAAACTATTTGTCATTTTATCTAGTCATTGATTTAGTCATTGATTTGGTCATTGATTTAGTCATTGATTTAGTCATTAATTTAGTCATTGATTGTTGGTAACTAGTCATTTATTTAGTCATTAATTTAGTCATTGATTGTTGTAAATTGGTCATGTATTTAGTCATGTTTTTCATTTATTTAGTCATATATTTAGTGATTAATTTAGTCATATATTTAGTCATTACAAATCAAATATAACTTAATTAATCCCCAAAAATTTATGCATATAAACTTCAAGTATCATAGATTCAAATGTTGAAGAAGCACCATGAAATGAAGACTAAAATGCTTGAAAAAATATAATTGATCAAACACAAACACAAACATATTAAAAATCAAGAGGAGCCACAACACACTATTTATGAGTAGAGAAAAACCACTCTAAAAATTTATTTCATTAAGCCTCATTGGCAAATAGAAATCTTATTGGTTCCATTCAATGTCTCAGTGACATTGTACAACTTACAAACACTATATAAATAGAATACTCCTATTTTCATATACTTATATTGTTTTCCCCTTCCTTAACTGTAGTCCTTTTGGAAGGGAAACAACCTCCTATAGGGGCTCGACCCATTTAATCTCCTTGCAAATCCATAGCTTTCCTGCCACTATTGGTTTTGGCTCCTCCAAACTCTTCCTCACTAGTATTCACTTTTCACTTCTCCAATTTGGAGCTACCACCTAAAAATAAGGCTTCAAAATTTGCACATCAAAAATTTAGAAAAGTCAAATAATACAGAGGATAAAATTCAAACATTTTATTTCCCTTTTCCAACTATATACACCTAAAAATGGTTGGATAATATAATTAATTAAATACGATTTATTTGATTAATTAACCCTTCTATTTTCATCTACTTATAAATAAATAGAAATATTTATTTTTATAGCTCACATTTAATTCTTCTATAATTATATATTTATTCTATCTTAATCACATCATTCTATTTTAATTAAATAAATAAGTTTCATACTTTGTTTTATTTAATTACCATATTTCTTCCATGTTTATTTAATAAACAAATTTCTATAGTTTGTTTTATTAAATTTAATATCCTCTTTTGCTAATTTGAATAAATCCAATAATTCAATTAAAGCATATTTCTACAGCTATTTCCTCTTTTCTCTCATCATATGCACCAACAAAATTAGATATTTTATATCTAATTAATTCAACTCGGCCTTCACATAAAAATTTGGAGACAAATTTGAGACAAATTACATGAAAACTTCATCTTTATCCATTGATCATTCCTATCCTTTGGCTGAATGCTTTTGTGGGGAGGAAAAATATCCATAATCTTCTCAGGTTTCTTCATCTTTCACCATTCAATCCTTCAAATCAAATCTAGGCCCTTGCTACCACATCACAAATATACTATCTAGAATCTATAAATACAACCTCTTTCCACAGCCAATGGATCCCAACTTTGTGCAATCTTACTCTACAGAAATAGAATTAGAACAATTAAGCATTAGAGAAATTAAGAATTTGAATAAATAGAAAATAGTAATCATTCAATCATAAAGCAATCATAATCATGGCTTTTCATTTAGCTACATCTTAGTTTACAATAATTTTTTTGATCATTTTCATGTCATTATCAGCTATAGTATCATAATCATATTATTTAGCAATCATTACATAGGATTAGATTCCTGCATTTAATATATCTCATTCTATAGATTGTCATTTTAATAGTCATAATGCTTACACAATCCGAGAGCCACAATGATTTAATAAATCTTTGGAGATAGAGAACTATAAGACTCTTTTAAGAGATTTCCTGCTTTAATTAGATTAAATGTTGTTTAAATCTCTTGATATAATGTCTTATTAGGTGTGTTTGTTATTCATTTACACATTTTACTCACACATTAAATTGGCGCCCACAGTGGGGCCTAAAAACCCCTTTTTTTAACATCTTTTTCTAAAAAGTGTGCTCATAGGTTTCTAACGTGTTTTGTTTTAGCATGATTGAGATTTTTTATGGTGCATACGACAAATATTTTAGCACATGCAAGTACTATTACAATGAATCAAAAAAATATTTTGGCACATATGACCACTATTACGGTGCATCCAGTATTCTATTTCACTAGTTAGGTGATTTTTCTTTCAGCACATTGACCCTTTCTTTTAGCACATTCATCAATTTCTATAGTGCATAGAACTATTAATTTAGCACATTCAAATACTATTTTAGTACATCTAATGACTGTTATGGAACATCTGACTATTTTTGTAGAATTTTAAAAATTCCTAGAATTAATCCCTATTTTCTGTCCTATAGGCAAAATACGCTAGTCAAAGACAGTTGTTGGAAAACACTTACACTGGTCAAAGACAAAATATCACAAATTACTAATGGTGTTTGCAAGGATTTAATTTAATTATTTCTTTTCCTTTTGTTATGATAGTGCATCTATCTTAACTAAAGAAATAGTTTGAACCCCATGTCCACTATGTTTTGAAAGCAATAGGCTTATGCTCTCCCATTAACTAGGTGATCAGAATGCTAGACTTGCTATCCTGCTTTATGAAAAAAATTGGAAGGTCTTTCATAGTGGGAAAAAGTACTCACCCTATGGGAACGACCTACGTGGGAACAACCAAAGCCAAGTTTTCCAACCCACTCTAATCAAAAGTGAATTTGGGGAAACCCACAATTCAATGGTAGTGTGTAAGATAACCATCCCCAAAATCTTTGTTCTAAAGATTGGGAGGTCTCCTGAGGGAGTTTATCAATTGTTGTGCCAAATGGATACCCTTTCTACCAACTTTAGTGTAGAATCTAACTATGTTAGTTTTTGAACACTTTTTATATCACAGTGCAAGGGGAGGGAAGAACCTACCCCCATGAAACTCACCATATAACTATTAGAGACCTTGGCCAAAAGTGGAGGATTTGACTTTGGTTAAGACTCAAGAAAGGAAAAAACATAGGCGCCCTCTAGGGGGTGACAAGGTTGTGTGAGCTGACATAGTTGCAAGTTGTGGGCTATGATATTTTAAGTGACCTTTTGAGATAGAAAAGTGCTTGAACTATATTATCTTGTCTTAAACTGGCGAAAATTAAAAGAATCAGACTTGATTCTAGAATACACACTTTTTGTTTAATATATATATGTGAAACCAATGTTTACAAACTTGCTGTTGTGTGTAAAATAATTTCCAAAGGTATCATCCAAATAGATCATCAAATTCTAAGGTTTACAAGCAAAATACCCCTCCAAAATCTTCATTCATTAGAAAATTATACCCTAGAATCAATGCTTTTACTGAAAAAATAAATGGAGCAAATGGAAAGAACAGTGACCACTTCCAGATTAGCATAACCAACCTCTTTTTTAGTGCATCTACACAGTCTATTAGTGCATCTGCCATATTTAAATACTGTGTTTAAACTCTGTTTCAGTGCATCTATCCTATTTATAGCACATCTATACAAATTGTCAACACATTTACCCAGAATTTTAGTGCAACCAGCCTCTTTTTTAGTGAATCTACCCAATTTGTCAATACATGTATCCATTTTGTCAACGCATACACCCTATTTGATAGTGCATTTACCTAGTTTTTCATTGCATTCAGTCAGTTTATTAGCACATTCACACCCTGTTCTAGCACATCTGAAGTCTATTATAGCACATATGAGGTCTCTTATAGCACATCCACAAAATAAAAAAAATAGAGAGTCATTTTCCCCATCAGTCAGATAGTTAACATTACAATCCATATTTTTATCAAAACAGAAACATTTTATCAGTCAAACTAGTGTCTCAAACTTGCCAGAAAACTAAACTTTTCAAGTGAAATTCTTCAAACTAAACCAAGATCTAACATTCTGAAGTGCTTAAAAATCACCAAACATAAATGTGGTTGTGAAGCTAAGTTTCGTCATCAGGATTTGTCAAGCTACAATAAAAAAATGAAGAAAATTAATCAGAGTTTAACTTAGTATCATCAATAGAATTTATCATTCTCTTTGACTTGTTAATAATCCTTGGCACTCATTCAAACAAAAGATCAAAGTCTACAAAAAATAAGAACACTTGTATGCTAGTTTTGACAAGATTATAAAGGAAGAAACTTAGAGAGAAGGAAATTGAAACACTAAATACCATGGCTAAAGAAAATACCTTTCATTGATTCCACCAAAATGATGGTAATGAAATAACTGAAGAGGATATCCAGATGACACAACAAGATCCTAACTTCCATAAATTTATGGAAAATATTTTGGAACAATATGGAGAAAAATACCTTTTGATGCTAGTTGAACTAGGTGCAAAAATTCTAAAGGACTTTGATGTTAATCGACTAAAAGAAGCACCTGTAAGAGCTAAAACTGAACCACAAAACACAGATCAAGTAGTTGCCCTAACACATCAAATGCAGAATTTACAACTTTAGGATATGCAAAAAAGGACCATGAAAAGATACTTATTACAAGACATTTTTCCCTATCCTTTCAATCCAAGTGCGGACATGATACCATTTCCTAGACACTGTGAATTCCCAAAATATGAGAAACACAATGAAAAAACTAACCCAATAGATCATGTGAGGGAATTTAGAACCATGAGTTTAGAATTTTCACAAGAGGAAACTTATTTGATGAAGTTGTTTCCAAGAATTTTAGGAGGTCAATGTATGGAATGGTTCTCTAAACTACTACCAGGAATTCGATCTTTTGAAGAACTAGTCAATAAGTTTATCTCACAATATTTCTATAATATTCAACATGAGATAACAATAAAGGATCTTTACAATACAAAACAAAATAAAGGTGAAAATTTTCTCTCATTTCTACAATGATGGTGAAGGTTGTTTGCTAGGTATCCTCGTTCCATACCTAAAGAGGAAAAGATGGAACTATTCATTGACAACCTAATTGATTAGATGAGCTACAGGCTTGAACTACAATGCCCCCTACATTTGAGAAAGTTATTGAAAACAGGCTCAAGATCGAAGAATCCTTGGTCAAGAGAGGGGTAATAAAACACTACAATGAAGGATCAAATAATAAAAACTCTTTGAATCACTATAATAACAATGATATACCAAAGTTTTGGCAAAAGAATAGAAATATTCGTAACAATGATGCTGCAAATGAAACACAAAATGTGAAACCGGTATTTAATTTGATGACAACTACTGCAAAGACCTATAAAAAAAATGACAAAAACATCAACCAAAGTGTCAATCAAAACAACAATCTGAATAATGGTGAATCTAAACCACAATCATATTAAAAACCATAAAATTGAAGAAGATTCACACTATTGGGATAGACACTAGAATTAGCCATGAGAGAACTTCTTACACATGAACTTATCACATTACCTGGAGCAAGAAATTGGGAACCAAGAGTAAAGCCATCATGGTGGAATGATACAGATTATTGTGACTTTCACAAAAACAATGGACACAAACACAAATTACTGTATGCAGTTAAAACATCTAGTACAAGACTTGATTGATAATAAGAAAGTATTCATAAAAGGACATAAAACTAAAAATTATCATAGTGCATTTAAAAACCCTTTACCAAATTATGAAAAGGGAGAATCTTCTTCTGCAAATAGTAAAGGTAAAAATGTAAACTACATTTATGAAAACACTATTCATTTTATTTCTGCAGTTGAGAATAATGGTGCTGCTAATAATCAAACTGATAATGTTGGAATCAATGAAATCATACTACTAAATCTAATCCCAAACATGGTCACATCCAATAATCAAATTAATGTCATAAAAATCAGGGAAAAGCAAGATTATCAACTAGTCAATGTAACAACAAGGGGGCAATCCAAAGTAATATTGAAAGGAGTTGCATCTAAAACCACTATTGTCTGATCAAATCAGTACAACATAGTCAATCAACTACAAAAAATACCAGCCCAAATATCAATATTAGAACTCCTTAAAATCTCACCATCTCATAAGGAGGTTTAGGAACAAGCTCTTGTGGCCACCACAATACCCAATAATTTGGAATTTTTTCAATTCTAGGCTATGGTGGAACACTTAACCATGACTCACTACCGATCATTTTCTGAACAAGATGATGTAGCACTTACTCATCCACACAATTTTTCCCTTCACATTGAATTCTTAATCCAAAAACACCATGTTAAATGAGTCCTAATAGATGGCAGAGTTGGTTTAAACATTTGTATGTTACAACTGGTCTATGCACTAGGATATTCTGATAATGCTATTGATGTCAGAAGGAAAATCATAATAAAATGTTATGAAAAAGAAGAAATATCCTCCAAAGGATTGATCATGTTTCCTATTCAAGTAGGACCAATTGTGAAGAATATAGTTTTCCAAGTGCTAGACAAAGAGCTGACATATAATATACTATTGGGACATCCTTGGATTCACAAAATGCAAGCAGTTCCTTGAACTTATCATTAGTGCTTAAAGTTTACTGTCAATGGACAAGAAGTCACTATTTTAGTTGACTACAAAAATCCCCAATATTGTAATCCACTTAAAATAGATCAAGACACTTTTGTGCCCCACAATAGGAAAGAAAACACTTCTAGTCCATCAAATAGTGAAAGGAAACAGAATGTGGTATCTAAATGGGTTGAGAAAAAGGACAAGTCAAAAGATGCAAGTGTTGTTGACTCCACTCGATCAAACAATGAAGGTCAACTGAATTCACTATCACAACAACTCAAGGAAAAATATCTAGTTAAAAGATAAAGGCATGGGATAGTATTCCATTGAGCAATCTTTATGTCTTTCACAACTGCTGCCATCTCCAAGATGATATGGGAAGCCATCAACATTAACACAAAAATCATCACAACCTACCATGGTTTTGGATGATAGATTTGTAAAGACAAGTACTTTAGAAGAAAATTTTGAAGGTAAGGCCATCCTCAATTGGCTCTACAATGATGACGAAGCATCTACATCAGCAACGATCAACATAAAGACAGATCAATATGGAAAGGGAAAGACAATATTAGAGAAAATTGGATATGAAGGACAAGGACCTATTGGAAAAAGAAAAGAGGGCATTGTAGAACCCATCCAAACTCTCACACTTCATTCAAAGGAAAAAACAAGAATGAGTTATAAAGAAGAAACAAAAGAGGAAATCACTCATAAAGTTGTTGAAATAATCCTTCAAATGTGGGATAGTTCTGAAACAGATTCCAATGAGTATGAGTAGAATTTTTTATCTGAAACATCATACAAGGACATAAAAATTGATGTCATAAAAGAGTATGCAACCACACATGAGGAGGGAAAAAGCTTAGGGACTAGACCCCTTGTATTTGGATCACAAAATATCGATGACTAAAGTGAGGATGGATAGATATCGAGTGAGATAGATGACTTGGAGGAGAGTAATATCACAAACCTTGACATCACTATTGATGACCTTGGAAACATGGCTATTAGAACCCTCACTGCCATTGAACTTAGCCAATCTAATGACTTTTTACCCTTAATACATCTTGAACTTATTGACAGGGAACCAACTGAACCTATCAATGTACCTATCTTTGTGAATGATGATGCTATCATTAATTTCCTTTGTTGTGACAAACTTGACACAAGTTCTACTCATAAATCTCATAATGACACTTTGAGTCAGGAGGGTGTCAAATTTTCCAGTTGTAAAATTGAAAATAGGAATAATGGATCTAATGGTGAAGCCTATTTAACGACAACATTAGATCTCAAAAAAGTGAAAATAAAGAATGCATATGACGGTGAAAAACTCTCTGAGGCACCAAAAGATGGGATATTTAACACCCTTCCACAACACTATCATGAAAGATCATCAGTATTGGTGGATCCTACATAGTCTATCACTATGTGCACAACAAAAAAAGAAAAAACTCTACATTTGGTAGCATCTATGACTGAACAAGAAAATATTGAATTCACTAAGTTCTTTGAGGACATACACATTAACTTTGTCTGGACTTGCTCTAATATGCTAGGTTTAGACCCAGATTTTCTAATGCATCATTTATCTCTACCATCTGGAATAAAATTTGTGAAGAAAAAACTAAGGAAAATGCATCTCCATATTGCCTTGTTGGTAAAATCAGAATTGAAGAAGTTGTTAGATGTGGGATTCATTAGATATATTGATTATTTTGAGTGGATTTCTAATATTGTACCTATTTCTAAACTAGATAGTAGTATCAAAATATGTACTGTCTTTAGAGATCTCAATAAGGCATGTCCAAAGGATTATTTTCCTTTTCCAAACATTGAAATTATTGTAGACTTAACAACAAGACACTCCATGTTATCACTAATGGATGGCTTCTCAGGTTACAACCAAATCAAAATAGCACTAGAAGATCAGGAGAAAACAACATTCAAATGTCCATGGGGAACATTATGCTAGAAAGTCATTCCCTTTGAGTTGAAAAATGTAGGGGCTACATATCAGCAAGAAATGACCGCCATTTTCCATGACATGATCCATACCTTTATGGAGGATTACGTGGATGATATATTAGAAAATTCATATACCAGAGAAGGACATCTAGAGATGTTGAATAAAATCTTTACTAGATTAGAGAAGTTCAATGTTAGATTAAATCCTAAGAAATGTGTGTTTGGTGTTACATCAACGAAGCTTCCAAGATACATAGTTTCACAAAAGGGTATCAAAGTGCATACCACCAAGGTAAAGGCCATAATGGAAATGCTTCCACTAAAGAATATCATTCAACTAAGTCTCTACAGGGCAGGCTCCAATTAATCAGGAGGTTTATCTCCTAATTAGCAGATAAAATTCATCCCTTCAATCATTTGTTACATAAGAATATCTCTTTCAAATGGGATCAAGGATGTGAAACAACTTTCAATCAAATAAATCAATATATGATGTAACCACCCATATTAATGCCACCTATAGAAGAGAGACCATTATTACTATACATTGCAACAACTGATATTTCTTTGGGCCCTTTATTGGCACAGGAAGATCCTGTAGGAAAGGAACATCCTATCTATTATATCAGCAAGACTTTGAATGGTTATGAGATAAATTACACCTTCATTTAGAAAGCTTGTTTGGTGGTGGTTTTTTCTACTCAACAGTTGTGACATTACATGTTAACCCACACAATCAAACTCATAGCAAAGATTGATCCATTAAAGTATTTAGTCAGCAAGGCTTCCTTAATAGGAAGACTAGCTAAGTGGGTCACGATCTTGAGTGAATTTGAAATCTAGTATGTGGATTGAAGATCCATCAAGGGTCAGGTGATAGTCAATCAGTTAGCGGAAACTCCACTACCAGATGATCACCCAATGAGCATTGAGTTTCCTGATGCAAACATTCTTACTATGACAACACAACAATGGATGCTTTATTTTGATGGGTCCTACACACAATGTGGGTTAGGTGCAGGAATTCTGTTTGTTACACCTCAAGGACATGCCATCCCAAAGTCCTATAGACTCATGTTTCCATGTACAAATAACGTAGTTGAATATGAGGAATTAATCATTGGCATCAAAGTGGTAGATGAATGGAAGATCACAAAGCTACAAGTATATGGAGATTCGCAACTAGTCATTTATTAGGAAAATGATGAATATCAAACCAAAGATGAGAATTTGATGTCATATAAGAAAATAGTGGATGATTACAAAAAGTACTTTGTGGATATCAAATTTGAACAAAGTCCAAGGGCATATTACAAAGTTGTTGATGCTATGGTGACAATTGCTTCTCTCTTACAAATACCAGAAAAGTGAGGTCATTATGAATTTATGGTGGAACAAGTGTCTAATCCTACTTATGATAATCCTAAATGTCAAATCATATGCCATTTAGTTGATGTTGAATCCTCAATTTATGAAAATAACTATGCTTACCTAAAAGATAATATCCTTCCTCTCAATCTTTCTAGAAACTAGAAATGCAACTTCATCTGCCAAACCACATGACATACCTTAATTGCCGACATACTTTACCATCAAGGTTTGGATGGTACTCTTCTTTGGTTTCTAGAATGTAATGAGTCCGAGACAACCTTTCATGAGGTTCATGAAGGTATTTGTGGAACTCATTCAAGTAGACTAACCCTAGCGAAGAAACTCCTTCGTTTGGGGTATTATTGGCTGAATATGGAGAATGAGTCTTTTCAGTTTGTTAATAAGTGCCAGTAATGTAAAATCCATGGTAACTTAATCCATGTACCAAAAAAAGAATTACAACCATTCACTTCAGCATGGTCTTTTTGTTAGTGGGGACTAGACCTGGTAGGAAAGATTAATCTGTCTTCATCCAATGGACACAAATTTATAATCACAACCAAAAAGTACTTTACAAAGTGGATAGAAGTTGTTCTCTTGACAACAATCACTGTAAAATAGATTTCTTATTTCATACTGAATTACCTCATTTTTTAGTATGACATTCCTCAGTCCATTGTCACAGACAATGGTAGACCCTTTAAGAATCAAGATGTTTAGGAACTGTGTGAGAGATTTCATATCCAACATCATTTTTCAACCCTATACTCTCCTCAAGGAAATGGCTAGGCAAAGGAATCAAACAAAACTATTATGAAAATCCTAAACAAAATAGTCAACAATGTTGGATGTGATTGGTACACTCAAGTAAATCCAGCTCTGTGGGTATAAAGAACCAACATCAGAACACCTATAGGGGCGACACCATATGCCTTGGTATAGGATCAGAGGCCATCCTACCTATTGAGGTGGAGATACCATCACTCTATGTGTCACTAAAAGAAATTATTTTAGATGAGGATTATAGAATGTCTAGACTTCAAGAGCTAGAATTGTTGGATGAACGTCGTCAACAAGTTGTGAACCATTTGAAGGCATATCAATAGAGGATGTCCAAAAGCTACAATCACAGAGTAAAACCTAGAGTATTTTAGGTTGGTGACTTGGTCCTAAAGGAAAACCCTCAAAATCAATAGGATAGAGAAAAGAAAGGGAAGTTTGAACCTAACTAGCTAGGTCCATTTGTTGTCTTATCAATCTATGGATCTAGAGCCTATCAACTATCTACACATGAAGGGGATTTGTTCAATGAACTTATCAACCATCTCCATCTCATAAAATTATACCCCTAAATCATCTAGTGCATGGTTAAAGTCCTAGAAAAATGGTCACCTTGATGAAAACCTAGAAAACAAGTGTCTTGGTGATAGAAAATACAAAAAAATCAAGAAAATGGAAAATACAAAAAAAATCAAGAAAAGAGAAAAATACAAAAATATCATAAAATCTAAAAAAGTGCAATAAAAACATGTAGTGAAAATCTAGATATAGGCACTACTTGTGATTTAAAATATCCTTTCCATCTATTAGATGCATTTCTTGGTCATTCGCTTTTTCCATCATTTTTCCTCTCATTGAAAAGAGAACCTCATGTACATATTCGGGTAATGTGGTCGTCTCTCACCCTAGCTTGGGGGAAAAATTCCTGAACTCACTATGGGAAATAAATTTTGAGCTTAAAAAAATAGATAAACAATAGTATGAAAATGTAACAAACACAATGATTGTAGTGAAACTTAACATTGAACATACATCAAACATCAAAAAAATTCAAAAAATCAACCATCCATATCAAACAGCTGAAATCAAATCAATCAAAACAACTTTATATGGATGATATTCTTTTGAAACATGATTTTATCACTTTCGCTTGAATGTTCAAATGTTGTGCTTTGATTTTTGTTATCATTTCTTTGAAGCAACTTGATGATGTATTGAACTAGAGAATCTAGGAAGGAGAATGGTATTTTCTTTGTCTACTCTCTATGAGTTGATCATTATTATTGTGTAAGTTGTCATGAGACATTCTCTCCAAGGTATCACTAATGACATTTAGAATTCACATAGTAAAATGATTAATTCTTGTCTGTTTATACAAGAAATGCTCAGGTCATCTTGTTTTAATTATACCTAGATGCTTGTGTTAACTTGCAATATCAAAAATCATGAAAGTAGTACTCAGGTCATCATTGTTCTAAATTATACCATTGATCCTTGTACTCACTTTCAACATTTTAAAGGTTCAATGATGATAAAAAGCATGATAAATGGACTGTTAAGATGAAAACTTTGGCACATATAGATTCACATGGTTAAATTAAATTGCATTTATGTAAGTTTTGCATCTACAGAGTATTTTATTCTAAAGACTGGTGGAGAATTCAAAAATGATATTATCTTTTATCATTGATGGATTGAGTATACTTGACATTAACAAAAACATCATCACTATCATGTAGTTACATAATCATTTGCATTGCATACATTGGAAGGAATTATTATATCATTTAATCATTCATAAATTTGATCATATGTTTGCATTTATCATATCAAAATTTTCATTTGTGTATCACAACATATACTTGCATAAGAAAAATATCCAAAAAAATCATCTATATAGTTGCATTTTCATTAACATTATCATATCATACATCATACATTAGATGTATCATCATATTTGATCATTCATTCACCCTTTCATTACATCATTCATTTGCATTTGTAATACCAAAAATAAAGTGCATTGTATCCCATTTGCATCATCATGTCATATATCACAGAAACATCATATCCAAAATCATACATATAGTTGCATTATCATATCATTTGGGTATATACATTATCATACACTTATTGATCCATGTAAATACTATGGGCAACATGCATTCATTCATCATCATTATAAGCATAATCACATTTAACATCATAAATAAAACATTATAAAATCATAGCATGTTATCATGATTATAAATTGCATCCATATCATCATCATATAAATCATCACATGGCATGTAGAATAAGAAATTAAATGCATCCATCATAAAACCATATATAACACATATAAATCAATAAATCTGTTGCATATCATATAAATCTCAAAAATCATAATGTCAAGTATACAATGATGTCTGAAATGTAAAGAGATACAACATCAAAATGGCCATGAATAAAAAATAGGAGAATACATCATGTCTCAACATACATCAAGGAAATAATCATGAAACTATGTGATGCTAGCCCTAGATGGTGCCGACATCTCTAGACTAGTTACTCCCCCACTAGACATACCCATATCTCTTAAATCTCTTGGTAGAGGTTGTGTCACACCCCTGATAACAGTCCTAGAATGAGTCCTACCCGATCGAGACTGAGCATAACTAACTCTCTCCTCTATAGGAACTGCATCATGGTATCAGCCTCTATAGTTCTCAACCTCTCTACCCACATGGAGAACCTCTCCCATATAATCAGCTGTGGAGGTACCATCAGCTAATCTTTATAGTTTATCAGCCAATCCCTATGCCTCCTTTGCAATTCGTCTAGTTGCATCTCTCTCTACTATCAAAGAGGCTATCTGTGCTTGTGCAGCTATCAACTATGCCTATACCTGTGATAAAGCCTATGCATGAGCCTATGCTTTTGTCTACATCTATGTCTATGTCTGGACTAATAAACCTTGGGCCTATGCAAGCTGGCCCTGTAGTGTCAACATCTAAACCTTCAAGATGGCAATCTAAATCTATTGTTGTTGGGAGGGTACTCCAATCTACACATGCTACTCTACTAGAGCCACCAGTGATCACCTCTTACGAGGTACCATCAAGTCTCTAACCTCAAATTTTGGGCCTCCTCCACCCTCATCTTCTCCACACCCATTTTCATCACGATCTCCATCTCCCTCATCATCATAACTACTCTCCACATCATCTGACTCATCCTCCACCTCATCATCTCCCAAATCTCTCCTCTATTGGTGCCCATGTGCAACTTCCATCTCCTCCTCACCTGGTATTGACACTAGCTCATCTGGAAGGAAGATTTGTGAGAATGGATGTAAAATGAGATATTGTGCATACTCATTGGTAATCGAAGCCTCGATGATCTCAAGATGAATCTCCCAAATAAAGGTCGGTAGACCTTGGTACTCTTGTACTATAGTATCATATGATAAGAAATATCCCCAATTAGTGGTATCTATTTGATGTCATACATAATGAGCAACACCCTAGGGCATGCCCAATACTATTCCATACTATCTAAGTACCCTCCTCAACAAGAATATCTCAATGCTGAAACATTTTCTACCAATCAGGTACATGGAATGACATAAGTATGGCATCTTTATATCATCCTTTGGCCACTACTCACAATCAAGATAGGGCCGCCATGTAACTGCCTCAACATCTTCAAGGACTCTCCTCCAATGCTCTAGCTTTCCCAGTCTAGGCTAAGCAAGTGGACGTACATATGTGTGAATGTATGGCCTCATCATGGGTCACTTTCTATCTATAACTAGATGAGTAATAACTATATGTTCCCACACCCACACCTGAAGTAATGAAACTCCTAAAGACAAACTAGCCCCTCCAAGGTAGACCACCTGATGACAATCATGGTCTAGGTGGGAAATCATGCACATACCCCAAGCATATCTTTTACCATGGATGATCATACTCTCCAAAATATGACCCCATCCAACTGAAAGTCCCTTTGTCCTATGATCAGGACAAAGGAACCCTCCAATGAAACCAACAAGTACCAATGGAAAAGTAGCATAGGCATCTACCATCTCTCACCAAGGGATCTTGTATCCACAAATTGTATCATCCTAAAACACTTGACGTAGTGCATCAGTCCCACCCTGCTCAGAAGAATCACAATCTACTAGCTCCCCAACATCAAGTATCCGCAAGATCCACCATACATTCTTGGGAGTCACTGTCATCTTTTCGGTAGAAAGGTGGAAGGTATTTTGGTCATTATTCCATCTATCTGCTAAGGATGTCAATAGTCCCCAATTAATCCTATTATGGGGCATATCAAGAAGGGAAGACAAACCACATCGTGTGATAACTGTTGTCTCGGGTTGCACTAGTTGTGGTATCAAATCAAATGTTTTAAAAAACTTCTCTCAAATCTATAAGTTCATCAAAGGATCCTATCATCATAGAATATCAAAAGTTAATCTTTGTCAATTAATCAAACATCATTCAGCCTATCAAATCTAATCAACTCTGGTGAGACTTTGATCAAATTTCATGAGAAACTATCATTGAACCTCACCTATCATGAGGTCAAACATTAACCTATTATTGATCCTCTTCTATCATGAGGTCAATTAATCAATCTATTATTGATCCTCGCTTATCATGAAGTCAATCCATAAATCTATCAATGACTCTCACCTATCATGAGGTCAATCAATTAATTTATTAATGAACCTTTCCTATCATGAGGTCAATCATCAATCTATCATTGATCATCGCCTATCGTGAGGTCAATCAATCAATCAATTATTGAATTTCACCTATCATGAGATCAATAATCTTCTAATCTATCAGGATCATCAATCAATATGAAATCAAAGGCTAACACGATCAAAAAATCATCAAACACAAGGAGGCAAAGTAGAGAAACATTTAATCAACTAGTGGAATTAGTATTCTTTATTGGGAGATATATCGATTTTGTATCATTGAAATTGAAAATCTTTATCAAATCATCAAAAATCATAAAAATTTGAAAATTTCCCAAAAAAATCCAAAAAAATAAAAAAAATTCATCAATTTATCTCCCAAGGGGGCATATTCCATCATCACCTGAAAATCAATGTTTGGGGCATACTAAAAAAATTTCATCAGTACTAGCAGCAACAACAAAATTTTCTTTGAAGCAATGCATAAACACATCACTTCTATTGGAACCTAAAAATTCATGCAAATTTTAGCTAGGTTTTAGGTTCCAATGATGACAAATATAATTTTAATACTCAGAAATACATTTGCATTAGGATAACCTGCACCCACTTGAAAGCAAAGTAGTCAGGAACATTATACAAGTAGAATCAAACTCAATCAGTAATACCTTTTTGCTACTAGATATTTTGACATATTGATGTTGTATACCTTATCCAAAAAAAAAAATTAAAGAGAGAAAGTGTGGGCTTTTATTGTTGCAGAAGTGTTTTAGTAAATAAAACAATGGGTGACAGTTTGCAAGATTATGTAAGCCATCTGAAATGATCTATTCAAAAGGAAACTGAGACAAAAGTTGTTTTTCTCACAAAGAAGGATCACTTGGTTTGGAAGTTGCAATGGAAAATTTATAGGGAATGAAGATACTAAAACTCCAATTAGTCATGTTGTTTTACAACAAAAATCTATTTCTAAATCATCCTCCAATGACAAATATGAATTGTAAAAAATGAAACTCGAAGCAGGACCAATTATGGTTATAGCAAGAATTTTAGTTGTATTCTTGGCGCACAACAAAGTATTATTCATGGAGAGCTGTGATATAAAATTGGCATGACTAATATTGTTCAAGTTTCCTTATTATGTAGATGCATGACCATGGTTCAGGCCTGAAATAAGATCCAATTAAACCCAGGATTGATTGCAAATGGCACAACACATCATGGTCTTGTTTGGAAGTCGGTGGATGGGATTCAGATCTTAATTACTTGACAATTACTTGTTATAGTGTGATTTTCGGTAGTTTTGATAAAAGAACCAAAGCTAGTGAGGGGCATAGTATTGTATTTATTGATCAATGCCACCATAGGAAAAGATAATACAAACAACAGTACAAGGAAAACCATTTCATGAAGCATAGTATCCATTATCAATTTTGTTAGAAGCACACTAGATTAGACTGTGCTCTGGTGAGGGGCGAGGACATTTGGAATGAGATTTGCACAGTTACATATAATGGGGTAGACTTCCAATATTAAAGGGAGAATTCGTAGACTTTCTACATGTTCTTCACATTATTAAGGTCATTAAGCATTTCCACCACCAAAGGCATTGTACTTCAAATATGACAGGTTGAGCCCTATTAGAAGCATGATCTCCATCAAAGCATAAAGGCATGAAGAAAATTGTCAGATGTTGTGATTGCTACTTTCCTAAAAATGCTTAAATTGTGCGAACGTGAGCCTTAAGAATTGTGGGTATGGCATGGAATCTTGAGGAACATAATCCTGATACCAGACATGAACGTTTCTTGACACAAGTTCCATTTTTCAATATTTTTGGAAATAAATGACACTAAGTTTTTGGGAAGGTGCGAGCATTATACAATTAGAACAAAGGACGCAAGTCATAGCCAATGATAATACGATAAAGGCGCTTCATTTGAGTTTGATTGGTCATTGATGAGAGATCTGGCTCATTTCATGTAAATCAGCAATAGAGATAGTAGCTGCAACTTTGCATGGTGATAACAATAAGGTTCATAAAGGAATAAAGCTGTGAAAGTAAAGGGAAATGGCTTTGAACTGGCACTTGCAAATTACTTGATACATGATTTATGTTGGCATTGCAATGCATAAATTTCTACCTCAAACACTATTACAATAATAAAAGTAAATACCATCACATTCGAGTCAACAGAGTAGAAAACCCTAAGTGCATCACTGAGAGAAAGGGAATCAAAGTGAAATTTTCAAATCTCACTGAATGTATAAGTCACACCGATGAGAGAGTTTATCGGCAAGAGAAGGGGAGTCGAAGTAAGTTTTCTCAAGTGAACATGTCACGCCGATGAACTGCATATCAGTTAGATACATTAATATAGGAAAGTTTCCTCGATGCTTCAAGTCATCTCAATATATGAATATGTGTGGTCATAATGTGGAGAGAAATTAAATAAATCAAGACTATGGTGGAAGAAAATATTATTTTGAGGAATATAAACTTCATGTTTTTACTAAGGGGTTATAAGGAAGATGTTTATTTCACCCACAAAAAATTGTAAAGGGTAAAAATTATAAAAAATTGCACTGAAGGAGTTACCATAGTGGGTAATATGTATTTACTGGATGTAAATAAAAATAGAGACTTGTTTAAAATAATGATCATAATGGGATTACGTTAATAAAATGAATGTGCAATCATAATTCACAAGAAGTTATTTAAAATATAAATGTTTTCACTAAGGATTAAAACATTCCTCCAATAAATCATTTGAAGATTATGAAGAGGATAATTGTTTTACTCAGGGAGTGATCTCTTAATTGGGTGAAAATTTTCAACCACACAAGATAAAAATGGGATATTAGTTTTCCTGAAGAAGCTGTGGAGGTGTGTAATTATTTTTAAGAAGGTGAAGGGTAAAGATTGCCAGCAAAGGATAATTCAGAAGAATGAAAATAAAGATTAAAGTTAAAATGTTTAATTTTCCAAAAGGCAATTAATTCAATATTTATTTTTTCCGAAGATAATTCAATGAAGAGTTGCATCAAAATGAAGAGTTACTTCAGATGGATAATGTGAAGGGTTGTAACCCTAAAATAATGTATATTTGTCAAATGAAATCAAAAGAAAAGGGATTAGATTTAGGAGAAATAAGTAGGTTAGGTAGTTGGATAGGGTGAACTATTGCCGAAATAAATATCATGTTGTACATTGTAAAATCTTTAAAAATTATATAATGGAGAAGAACATATTTATCTATTGATCCAATTATGGTGTCAATTGTTTGTCAAATTAATTGAAAACATTATCTGGTTGTCTCCAAGGTTGTCATTTATTGATTATTTAAATTGAAATATCAAGGATATTTTTCAGTTCATCAAAGCACACTTGTTGCTCTTGTGTGGTTCAATTAACTGGTTCCTACAAGATAGGATTAAATACTTTTCATTAATCATAGTAATTTGGAAAAGGACATTTGGATCATTAAGAAGAATTTGATAATTATACTCTTGCATGCTTACACAAGTTGTAAATAGTCACAAGTTCCAAACAATTTGAATTATAGCCATTAAGCAAGTCACCCATTATACAAATCTTGACTCCATTAGCCCAATAGCAGTAGGCACTAGTCACACCCTTCATATTTTAGAATTTCATAAAATATTATTAAAACATCCATATCTCAATTTCAATACTAGGAGTAGGAATAGTTAGCAAGCTTTCATCTATTACACTTTGTGCCATTGTAATAGATTCATCAAATCAATCAAGTCATACAACTTTAATTCTAATTTATTCATATAGTTACACCCACCTAGGTCTAGCAATACCTGAAGAGAAGAAGGTCTAAACCATTTGGCCTTGTCTGTTACCCTGAAATGTATCAAGAGATTGGCAACCCCTTGAGGTATTTTACCTGCGTTTTTGAGAGCTAACAACTTCCAAGAGGGGAAAAATGTATACATCTAAAATTGTTCTGGATAATTTAATTAATTAAATAATATTTATTTTTAAGTAACCCTTCTATTTTCATCTACTTATAAATAAATAGAAATATTTATTTATATAGTTCACATTTAATTCTTCTATAATTATATATTTATTCTATCTTAATCACATCATTCTATTTTAATTAAATAAATAAGTCTCATACTTTGTTTTATTTAATTACCATATTTCTTCCATGTTTATTTAATAAATAGATTTCTATAGTTTTTTTTATTAAATTAAATATCCCCTTTTGCTAATTTGGATAAATCCAATAATTCAATTAAAGCATATTTCTACAACTATTTCCTCTTTTCACTCATCATATGCACCAACAAAATTAGATATTTCATATCTAATTAATTCAACTTAGCTTTCATAGACAAATTTGGAGACAAATTTGAGACAAATTACAAGAAAACTTCTTCATCTTCTTCCATTTATCATTCCTATCCTTTGGATGAATGTTATTGTGGGGAGGAACCATCTCCATAATCTTCTTAGGTTTCTTCATCTTTCACCATTCAATCCTTCAAATCAAATCCAAACCCTTACTTGCTACCACATCTCAAATATGTTGTCGGGAATCAATAAATACAAATTCTTTCCACAGGAAATGGATCCCAACTTTGTGCAATATTACTCTATAGAAATAGCATTAGATCAATTAAGCATTTGAGAAAATAGCAAATATTAATCATTTAATCATATAGCAATCATAGTCATGGATTTTCATTTAGCTGCATCTTAGTTTATAGTAGTTTTTTTTTTATCATTTTCATGTCATTATTAGCTATATTATCATAATCATATCATTTAGCAATCATTACATAAGATTAGATTCATGATTTAACATATCTCATTCCCTAGATTGTCATTTTAACAGTCACAATGCTTACACAATCTAAGAGCCACAATGATTTAATAAATCTTTGGAGATAGAGAACTATAGGACACTTTTAAAATATTTACTGCTTTAATTAGATTAAAAGTTGTTTAAATATCTTTATATAATGTCTTATTAGGTGTGTTTTTTTATTCATTTACACATATTTTACTCACACACCAACTATGGAACCCTAAACTTAGGTGCTAGATATAGTGAATGTATCTGAATTAGATATAACTATTATACTTTTGAAGTTTCATATTTCCTCTTCACTATATAGACAACAAAAAGGAAAAAGTATATATATAATACTTGCTAACATAGTTGCAAATGAAAAAAAATATTGTAACTTTAGAGTGTGTCTTCATGGAGTCATTCTATCAATTGGTAAGCAAAACGCTACTCATTATGGGTACTTTTTATGCAAACATATTTCACACAATAAAGATAAACGAAATATAAAACTAATAAATTTCATTCATATCATAGATATAAGGAAATTGTATACCTAGTATCTTCTATCATTGAATATGCCTCATCTAGTATGATGATTTTAAAAGGTGGATAAAGATAACTACTAAAAGTAGCCAAATAAAAGAATAAGAAAAATTAATGAAGTGAAAAATCAAAGGCAACAACAGTTCCACAACTTTGAAAGCAAATAAATAGAAGTATACAAATGCAAATGAACAAAGGTTTTGATGAGGGTTTTAGATTATGTTTATTAAAATAAAAATATGGAAAAGATACCTGTGTTTTCTGTCATTTTTTGTTATTTTCCCCACTCCTCCAAACTCTTCCTAATTGGTATTCAACTTCCACTTCTCCAATTTAGTGAGCTGCAACCTATAAATAAGGCTTCTACGCTAGTTTTGGAGTGTGTTTATTAAAATTAAACTTACTATCAAGATTCTAATAATGCCCACATTTGGTTTTCAATAGTCTGAAAAATAAGTTTCTACAATGGTTTTTGAGTAGGTTTATTAAAATGATAATTTCCATCAAGATCCTAGTAATGAGCACATTTAGTATTTAACATTTCGACATCCTTTACCCTATGCAGTTAAGTGTGTATCAACATAATTAATCTATAATGTATATTTTATTTTGAATGCTATTATGGATGTCCATAACCATTTTTCCCAAGCTCCCATTTGTGCAAAGGTAGGGAGGATGCTAGTAAGGGTTGTGAAGTCTGGCTTAATACTGGCAATCACATTTGTTGAAAAGTTCTAAAGCCTATTCAACAAATCCATTTGTGCATACCCTGCAATAATTTCATTCCATGAGACCACATGCCTTAAGGCATTTTTTCAAATAGTTCATGTGTCTTTCCTATGATTCCACATTTTAATACATGTCAAATATGGAAAATTGCAACAACAACATCTGACAAAATATACAAATGCAAATGAACAAATGTTTCAAAGAGCATTTTAGATTATATTTATTAAAATGAAAATATGGCAAAGATACATGTATTTTCCACCATTTTTTGTTGCTTTCCCCACTCCTACAAACTCTTCCTCATTGTTATTCAACTTTCACTTCTCCAATTTTGTGAGCCGCAACCTATAAATAAGGTTTTAACCAGGGTTATAGAGTATGTTTATTAAAATGAAAAACTTATTGCAATATCCTAATAATGTACACATTTAGGTTTTAACATTACAACATCCTTTACCCTACGTAATTAAGTATATATCAACATCAATGATGTTGTAGTACCCCTCCAGTTGTTACTATGTGTACCTATTTTTTTTGTTTGATTGCTAGTTGTTAAAATTCGTTGATGATACACTGGATATTGAGATCTTTTGATTAAGGTATTATGATGGATGCATGTGCGTAGTGGATATGTAGTTTCTGAGTGTTAATGTGTTTATCTGGATGTGTTTAATGTTTATGTTATTATGATGTAATGATGCGCGTCTGTGTCGGTGAAGAAGACAGTATGGCATTACTCATTTGTGAGTACCCTGCTATGCTGCGAATCTTATTCACGGTGTGTTTTCTAACATGAGTATATGTATGTTCTAACGTTGATGTTTTCTGCAGATACAGGTACCGGGTATCGGCTCCACCTGCTTGGCAGGTCTAAGCGTACCCTAATCCAATAAAAAACATGTTGATTCAGAGATAGTGTCTGGTCCTTGTGTAACCATCGTTCTTTGTCGAACGAGTATCCAATAGTCGCTTGTTGTCACGTGTTGCTTTGTCTTGTTGTGTCAATTTTGTCAGTGTTATTTTATTTGAAAATTAATTACTGTTTAAATTAGTTAAATGGCTATTTGTTGATATATTGATTAAATGCAAATTTCTTTAAATGATAGAATAAACGTTTATGTTGTGTTTATTGTTTAATTTATTAATTTAAATTAAGCAAGTTATTAAATTAAAAGAAAATGCAAAATTTGTTAAAAAGAATTTCTTTAAAAGTAATTAAATAATTACTTTTGTAAATATGTTTTGTGAAAAGCAAGAATTTTATTCAAAAGAGTTGATTTCAAAAGTTAAAATATCTGGAAATTTGGCTTGTGTGAAAATATCTTAGATATTTATAACTGCATGAGCGATTATGGGAAGGCATGATTACTATTAGATGAGTTGTAGCTTGAGCTAATAAAAATGGCATTGATTAGCCTTTAGAGGTGGCAATATGGATATACATGGAAATTCTGGGAGGAAAGTTTTACACGGCAATTATGGGAGGAAAGTTTTACACGGCAATACTTCTGAAAAAGCTTTATGACAGTAAAAATAAAATGGAGGCATGGGATTTTGAGAGCTTGTGTTTTTTTTTTGGGGGAAAACAAAGGATTATTAATTGCAGGTTCAGGCATCATTCTCTGTTTGAATTCGAAAACTAAAAAGACCAGGTTTTCTACTTATTCTGTAGTTCTTATTTAGTGGTTTTTCGAAATTTATATTGAAATAGACCTGCACAGCAACAGAGAAATAGTTAGAATAAGATATCAAATTTAGATAGCAAACAAAGCAATTCAAGGATATAAAAAGGAAATCAATGAAACATGACATTCAACAGTCCCTCTATAAAAAAAAAAAATACTTCTGTCTTGTTTCTATAAACTTTGTGTGTGTTCTACCAGAACGCGTTTTATATCTGTTAAAGATTTCTTTACTGCCAGAGCTAATTCTAGCCATTTGATTTATTCTACTAGTTGGAAATGGTATATTAAAATCTGGTTCCTCAATTAGCGTATGGATGTCACTGCAGCGTATCAAGATAGTTCTTATTTGCTATATTTGCAGACTTATTTATTAAAGGTTATTGGTTTGCATTGTATATTTTCTGTCTTCCTTCGCCGCCTTATTCTATTCTCCTGTAAGCTGTGTATATCAATTAAACTTCCTCATGTCAGTTTGAATGTAGAATAATGAAGATGATTGTTGATCTCCATATCTATAGTGGTGGCACATTGTGTGTGTATAGATGAACAAGACTCAGTGTTAACTTAGAGTTTTGACCACTTTCTTTCCTATTGGTAGAATTGTGAATCCTGTGTCTACGCAGTAATTTAAGTGAGTAAGATTTTGATTCATATAATTAGTTGAAGTCCATGTTGAGAATGGCGTCAGGAGAGCCATCCCCATCTCCTCTTTCCTGTAGAGTATTGTCTCAAAGATTTAAATATCTCTCTTACGCTATTGGCGTCTGATTTAGCAGTAAAGCTTTAAATGGTAGCCGTGATGTTCTTTATAACCTCCTTGATATCATTAGCAACCTTTCTTAACTGTCATATTTGAGCATGGTAGGGTATGAAGATTAAAATAACCTCCCTGTTGCTATAGGCGTACATTGCAGATTCTGTATTTGAAAACTAGAATGTTGTAGAGGTATAATTAATGGAGAGATTAATCTTATGTTATAATATCTATCATAGTGATATAATCTTAGTTTCTTGTTTGATCGTTTCATGTAGTGTCACCAATTTTCTCCATACTTAAACTGTAAAGGTAATTTTAATTTTATTGTTCTGTACAATGTTTCAAACTTTTACCAGTTACTTATACTCAGATAAAGTTGGAGAAACCAATTTTAGAGGATACAATGTTCAACTGCAGTTCTTCCTGTGATCTACGCATCACCATTTTATTTACAAATTTATGATCTCTGTAATTTCATTTGCTGTCTGTTACAGCTTCCGCACCTGTACATGGTAGAGTATTTAGAATTAAATACATCCAAGAATTCCTTTGCTACCTTTCACAGTTGCAGCGCTTGAATATGGAAGGCTGTAGATACTTTTGTTTCCAATCACTGGCAGTTACCTGCATGCAACCTCTTGATCTTTTTGTTGATTCGGTGACTAAAGTTTGGTTGATGTCCCTCTTGATTTCACTGTTGCTCCACCTTACTCTTGAGACACGTTTTCTTTTGTTAGATCTCCATCTTGACGAAATTATGGTGTTGAGTTTTTGTTTAATAATTTTGTTGTCTTATGCGTCTTTCTTTGCGTATTGCTTTCAGCGAACTATCTGTTGAACTATGAATCTTTTATCCTTAAGGAAATTTCCATACCATTATCACCGTGTGTAACCCCTATGTTAACTGGCAGATAGCTCCACCATTTAATGTTTAAACATGAGTCGCATACTTACCATTTAGATAATTTCGCCATTATTGTCTCTTTTAAATGAAAATTAAGTTGTAATCAATTATGTCTTAGTACATGTATTTCCTTTGTTCGACTGACTTCTATCCTAGTCGTTGATTTAAGTCTTCTCCCAAATCTTTAAGTCTTCAATTCCTATGTATATATATAATAGACTGTATTCTTTATATTACGCTGTTTCCAAAACCTGAGAATTCGGATTGATCTTAATAGGTAGTTTCTTTAAAACGTAGTCTTAGAATGATTTTATATTAGTGACTGAAAAGCATGGAATCCATCTTTTAGACTTTCACTTAACCTTTGCTTCAGTCAGATCATTTATGGGGCCATTGAATTTTTGGTTGTAAAAGGTAGTAAAAAATTCCAATCCTGTTTTTACTTTACCCCTTATCTTCACGATATCCAATTTATTGCATGCATATTTAATAAAGAAATTTGTGGCAGACTGAAGTGAAAAGGGTGGTCAGAATAGTAAATAGATATATAAGTGTGATTTATGAATTAAAGTTTATATATATATATATGCAATTATTTAAATTTTTATTCTTATCATGTTAGGAGTAATCATGGTTGATTTGTTATATAATGTTTTGTACGGAAATTGTATCTGTCAATTCAAATTTCTATAGATAAAGATCAATCATAGAAATTGATTAACTTTAAGTGATTGTAAATATATATAAATTGGGTTTGTTTATTTGTAAAGGGTTGTGGTTTTAAATTGTTGTTTTAAAACTATTCTTTTATTATTGAATTGACGTCAAGAACAATTTTTGTAATATATGTGTTATGAATTTCTTTAAAATAATGGTATGTTTTATTACATATGAGATGTGGTAACCATTTAATAATGTTACTTGCGAAATTTGGATGTACTTGTTGCATATCATACCTTTGTGATGTTTGGAATTAAGTCATGCATGATGTTTATGACACCTTTGAGGTATTGTGGAATTATAAGGTTTAAGCCATGTGAATGTTGTGATCATTCTAGAGTTCAATTTTGTGCTTAATGGCTTTATTTTGTATTTGATTTTAAGTTATGCCTACTTTTCCTACTTGAGGCTAGAACATTGATATTTGTTTATTGATACCTTGTTGTTCTATTTTGGGTCTTGCCATGCAAAAGATATATGTCACCTTGTGGTGTTTCCGAATTGTTCCATGAGTGAACTACAAATGAGATGTGTTTTTATTTTGGTATTATTTTATACGCATGTTGGCAGTCCCTAGTATTTGGTTGTGGCGTCATGTCTCTAGGAAGAGTGGCTTTCGTTAGGGGCCGGAACCCAAAGTGGTGGCCAGGGTAACCTATCGGAAGTTATTAATCTAAGTGAGAATATTAATAAATGAACTTGGGAATTCAATAATTAAGCTCAGATAAATAAGTGCCTCACCTAGTGCCTTAATGCTCATTTAGATTAAGGGTAGGTTGAGAAGGCCTGGAATGGCTTGTCATTTGCCTTGTCTTCTTGAAGGGTAATTTGACACCACATGAGTTTGACTAAGGGCCGGGAATCGGTAGAGACTGCCAGGGTAACTCTGGATGAGGGCCGGTAGTCTAGGAAGATTCGCCAGGGTAACTTAGAACAACTATGTGATGACACTCTGTCCTGATGCATGATTTGTAGTCCTTGTGTGGAGTTAACTGATATTTTGTGGTCGTCTCTGAAAGCATATGATGTGGTCATGTCGTTATGTGTGGTCAGCCATGTAATGTATTGTATGTTCATTGTTCTTTGTTTGATTGTCTTATGGACCTTTCACTATCTCCTAGCACGGAGGGAGTGGACCTTCGGGTTCCACGTGGTCGGGTGGAAACCGTGCTGCACTTTCATTGGATACTTTTACTGATGACATTATACTTGTAGCTGGTTATTGATACCATGATGACCGAGACACTGGACGCAGAACGCATTCGGATGTGGATATCAGATGTGAGGAGATGATCACCCTCTTTGTATATTTACCTCCTGTTATGAGTGTACTCATTGTAATAACATTAGATGTATTGAGATTTATGGGAATCTCACTCGATGTAATATGATCATGTAAAAGACTTGAACTATTTAAGTTTAAGGAAGTGGATCATTCTTGTATATGTTATGTACTTGTGTTTAATAATTTTAAATATTATGGTGTTAAGTTCTTCATTATTATATTTAAAGTAACATCGTCTTGGAATCCATTAGACATTTGTATTTATATGAATGTTTTAAAAAAAAATTTATTATGATAATTCGCTACTTAATACTTTGTCCTTTGGATTCCCTGGCGGGGCGTTACAGATGGTATCAGAGCACTAGGTTCTAACACTGGGTAGTCTGGATATCAGTAAGCCCATTACGTTGTCGTTGGTGTTAGACTCTATAGTTTGTATTATCCTATTGTCTTCTACGTCATGTAATTAAGATGTGTTGGATATCACTCCGCACCACTAGAAGACTACTATTGATTTAGCCTGAAAAGTTCCCTCCTTCCTCGTTAGGTGGCTAGAGTCTAGTCACATAGTGATGTATTGTACTATTTTGAAGATTGTGGACTTTGTTTATAATTTTTGATGATCATATGTTGATTGTGAAGGTCGACACTTTGTTTATATTTGATTGTAATAATTTAGCCACACTTTGTGATCTTAGTTATATGTGATCCTCATGGTTACACTTGATTTAGTGTTGGCATTGCGCACATTTTTCTTACTTTAATGTTGAAAATTGAATTTCATTTAATATTTATTTATGACTTTAGTGGCTAAATTATTTTATCTTTATTGTTTTCAATGTTGGCCATGTGTTGTATAGTGATCTATCTCCAAGGATGTAGGATACTGACTTGGAGAGTGTATACGAGGAAGTAGACTTAGGGAACTATAGGGTAGACGTATATGAAGGATATTTATGTTAGTTGTGGTTATAGTACTTAGAATCTTGAGATTCATTCTTTCCCTTTTTCTTGGTTCTTTCCTTATACCTAAGATTTGTTCTATGAGATGTTGTGTAGGACCACTCCTAGGCATCAAAATAGAGGTCATAGTCAAGGATGAGGTGGTGGTCATGGGGCTAACTGCCAGAAAGTTGATCATAAAGGTGTGGTCATCAAGGAAAACTCCACACCTGAACCTCTATCTTGTGAATTTGATGACGAAACCTTGGCTCAGGCTCTCTCTTGGGATAAAATGAGAGAAAGGGAAAAAGATTGAAGTATTGGGATATTTAGTTAAAGTGAAGAAATCATCAGATGTTCGGAATTAGCCATTTGGGTGTGGACCTAACACACCTATTTTGTCTAAGAAAGAGAAGGAAAGAAATTGTTTTCAATCTTTAATTTTGTGATGTGTACTTTACACTCCTTTTGATATGTTTGTTGTGCCTATTTTTGCGGCTTCCAGGAGTAAGCCGTATCCTAGGGGGGGAGGATGTAGTACCCCTCCAGTTGTTACTATGTGTACCTATTTGTTTTGTTTGATTGCTAGTTGTTAAAATTCGTTGATGATACACTGGATATTGAGATCTTTTGATTAAGGTATTATGATGGATGCATGTGCGTAGTGGATATGTAGTTTCTGAGTGTTAATGTGTTTATCTGGATGTGTTTAATGTTTATGTTATTATGATGTAATGATGCTCGTCTGTGTCGGTGAAGAAGACAGTATGGCATTACTCATT
Organism: Sequoia sempervirens; assembly: GCA_007258455.2. NCBI lineage: Eukaryota > Viridiplantae > Streptophyta > Pinopsida > Cupressales > Cupressaceae > Sequoia > Sequoia sempervirens. The sequence continues at coordinate 40,643 of VDFB02236687.1, forward strand.
CGTGAGTACCCTGCTATGCTGCGAATCTTATTCACGGTGTGTTTTCTAACATGAGTATATGTATGTTCTAACGTTGATGTTTTCTGCAGATACAGGTACCGGGTATCGGCTCCACCTGCTTGGCAGGTCTGAGCGTACCCTAATCCAATAAAAAACATGTTGATTCGGAGATAGTGTCTGGTCCTTGTGTAACCATCGTTCTTTGTCGAACGAGTATCCAATAGTCGCTTGTTGTCACGTGTTGCTTTGTCTTGTTGTGTCAATTTTGTCAGTGTTATTTTATTTGAAAATTAATTACTGTTTAAATTAGTTAAATGGCTATTTGTTGATATATTGATTAAATGCAAATTTCTTTAAATGATAGAATAAACGTTTATGTTGTGTTTATTGTTTAATTTATTAATTTAAATTAAGCAAGTTATTAAATTAAAAGAAAATGCAAAATTTGTTAAAAAGAATTTCTTTAAAAGTAATTAAATAATTACTTTTGTAAATATGTTTTGTGAAAAGCAAGAATTTTATTCAAAAGAGTTGATTTCAAAAGTTAAAATATCTGGAAATTTGGCTTGTGTGAAAATATCTTAGATATTTATAACTGCATGAGCGATTATGGGAAGGCATGATTACTATTAGATGAGTTGTAGCTTGAGCTAATAAAAATGGCATTGATTAGCCTTTAGAGGTGGCAATTTTACACGGCAATTCTGGGAGGAAAGTTTTACACGGCAATACTTCTGAAAAAGCTTTATGACAGTAAAAATAAAATGGAGGCATGGGATTTTGAGAGCTTGTGTTTTTTTTTTGGGGGAAAACAAAGGATTATTAATTGCAGGTTCAGGCATCATTCTCTGTTTGAATTCGAAAACTAAAAAGACCAGGTTTTCTACTTATTCTGTAGTTCTTATTTAGTGGTTTTTCGAAATTTATATTGAAATAGACCTGCACAGCAACAGAGAAATAGTTAGAATAAGATATCAAATTTAGATAGCAAACAAAGCAATTCAAAGATATAAAAAGGAAATCAATGAAACATGACATTCAACAGTCCCTCTATAAAAAAAAAAAATACTTCTGTCTTGTTTCTATAAACTTTGTGTGTGTTCTACCAGAACGCGTTTTATATCTGTTAAAGATTTCTTTACTGCCAGAGCTAATTCTAGCCATTTGATTTATTCTACTAGTTGGAAATGGTATATTAAAATCTGGTTCCTCAATTAGCGTATGGATGTCACTGCAGCGTATCAAGATAGTTCTTATTTGCTATATTTGCAGACTTATTTATTAAAGGTTATTGGTTTGCATTGTATATTTTCTGTCTTCCTTCGCCGCCTTATTCTATTCTCCTGTAAGCTGTGTATATCAATTAAACTTCCTCATGTCAGTTTGAATGTAGAATAATGAAGATGATTGTTGATCTCCATATCTATAGTGGTGGCACATTGTGTGTGTATAGATGAACAAGACTCAGTGTTAACTTAGAGTTTTGACCACTTTCTTTCCTATTGGTAGAATTGTGAATCCTGTGTCTACGCAGTAATTTAAGTGAGTAAGATTTTGATTCATATAATTAGTTGAAGTCCATGTTGAGAATGGCGTCAGGAGAGCCATCCCCATCTCCTCTTTCCTGTAGAGTATTGTCTCAAAGATTTAAATATCTCTCTTACGCTATTGGCGTCTGATTTAGCAGTAAAGCTTTAAATGGTAGCCGTGATGTTCTTTACAACCTCCTTGATATCATTAGCAACCTTTCTTAACTGTCATATTTGAGCATGGTAGGGTATGAAGATTAAAATAACCTCCCTGTTGCTATAGGCGTACATTGCAGATTCTGTATTTGAAAACTAGAATGTTGTAGAGGTATAATTAATGGAGAGATTAATCTTATGTTATAATATCTATCATAGTGATATAATCTTAGTTTCTTGTTTGATCGTTTCATGTAGTGTCACCAATTTTCTCCATACTTAAACTGTAAAGGTAATTTTAATTTTATTGTTCTGTACAATGTTTCAAACTTTTACCAGTTACTTATACTCAGATAAAGTTGGAGAAACCAATTTTAGAGGATACAATGTTCAACTGCAGTTCTTCCTGTGATCTACGCATCACCATTTTATTTACAAATTTATGATCTCTGTAATTTCATTTGCTGTCTGTTACAGCTTCCGCACCTGTACATGGTAGAGTATTTAGAATTAAATACATCCAAGAATTCCTTTGCTACCTTTCACAGTTGCAGCGCTTGAATATGGAAGGCTGTAGATACTTTTGTTTCCAATCACTGGCAGTTACCTGCATGCAACCTCTTGATCTTTTTGTTGATTCGGTGACTAAAGTTTGGTTGATGTCCCTCTTGATTTCACTGTTGCTCCACCTTACTCTTGAGACACGTTTTCTTTTGTTAGATCTCCATCTTGATGAAATTATGGTGTTGAGTTTTTGTTTAATAATTTTGTTGTCTTATGCGTCTTTCTTTGCGTATTGCTTTCAGCGAACTATCTGTTGAACTATGAATCTTTTATCCTTAAGGAAATTTCCATACCATTATCACCGTGTGTAACCCCTATGTTAACTGGCAGATAGCTCCACCATTTAATGTTTAAACATGAGTCGCATACTTACCATTTAGATAATTTCGCCATTATTGTCTCTTTTAAATGAAAATTAAGTTGTAATCAATTATGTCTTAGTACATGTATTTCCTTTGTTCGACTGACTTCTATCCTAGTCGTTGATTTAAGTCTTCTCCCAAATCTTTAAGTCTTCAATTCCTATGTATATATATAATAGACTGTATTCTTTATATTACGCTGTTTCCAAAACCTGAGAATTCGGATTGATCTTAATAGGTAGTTTCTTTAAAACGTAGTCTTAGAATGATTTTATATTAGTGACTGAAAAGCATGGAATCCATCTTTTAGACTTTCACTTAACCTTTGCTTCAGTCAGATCATTTATGGGGCCATTGAATTTTTGGTTGTAAAAGGTAGTAAAAATTCCAATCCTGTTTTTACTTTACCCCTTATCTTCACGATATCCAATTTATTGCATGCATATTTAATAAAGAAATTTGTGGCAGACTGAAGTGAAAAGGGTGGTCAGAATAGTAAATAGATATATAAGTGTGATTTATGAATTAAAGTTTATATATATATATATATGCAATTATTTAAATTTTTATTCTTATCATGTTAGGAGTAATCATGGTTGATTTGTTATATAATGTTTTGTACGGAAATTGTATCTGTCAATTCAAATTTCTATAGATAAAGATCAATCATAGAAATTGATTAACTTTAAGTGATTGTAAATATATATAAATTGGGTTTGTTTATTTGTAAAGGGTTGTGGTTTTAAATTGTTGTTTTAAAACTATTCTTTTATTATTGAATTGACGTCAAGAACAATTTTTGTAATATATGTGTTATGAATTTCTTTAAAATAATGGTATGTTTTATTACATATGAGATGTGGTAACCATTTAATAATGTTACTTGCAAAATTTGGATGTACTTGTTGCATATCATACCTTTGTGATGTTTGGAATTAAGTCATGCATGATGTTTATGACACCTTTGAGGTATTGTGGAATTATAAGGTTTAAGCCATGTGAATGTTGTGATTATTCTAGAGTTCAATTTTGTGCTTAATGGCTTTATTTTGTATTTGATTTTAAGTTATGCCTACTTTTCCTACTTGAGGCTAGAACATTGATATTTGTTTATTGATACCTTGTTGTTCTATTTTGGGTCTTGCCATGCAAAAGATATATGTCACCTTGTGGTGTTTCGAATTGTTCCATGAGTGAACTACAAATGAGATGTGTTTTTATTTTGGTATTATTTTATACGCATGTTGGCAGTCCCTAGTATTTGGTTGTGGCGTCATGTCTCTAGGAAGAGTGGCTTTCGTTAGGGGCGGAACCCAAAGTGGTGGCCAGGGTAACCTATCGGAAGTTATTAATCTAAGTGAGAATATTAATAAATGAACTTGGGAATTCAATAATTAAGCTCAGATAAATAAGTGCCTCACCTAGTGCCTTAATGCTCATTTAGATTAAGGGTAGGTTGAGAAGGCCTGGAATGGCTTGTCATTTGCCTTGTCTTCTTGAAGGGTAATTTGACACCACATGAGTTTGACTAAGGGCCGGGAATCGGTAGAGACTGCCAGGGTAACTCTGGATGAGGGCCGGTAGTCTAGGAAGATTCACCAGGGTAACTTAGAACAACTATGTGATGACACTCTGTCCTGATGCATGATGTAGTCCCTTGTGTGGAGTTAACTGATATATAGTGGTCGTCTCTGAAAACATATGATGTGGTCATGTCGTTATGTGTGGTCAGCCTTGTAATGTATTATATGTTCATTGTTCTTTGTTTGATTGTCTTATGGACCTTTCACTATCTCCTAGCACGGAGGGAGTGGACCTTCGGGTTCCACGTGGTCGGGTGGAAACCGTGTTGCACTTTCATTGGATACTTTTACTGATGACATTATACTTGTAGCTGGTTATTGATACCATGATGACCGAGACACTAGACGCAGAATGCATTCGGATGTGGATATCAGATGTGAGGAGATGATCACCCTCTTTGTATATTTACCTCCTGTTATGAGTGTACTCATTGTAACATCATAGATGTATTGAGATTTATGGGAATCTCACTCGATGTAATATGATCATGTAAAAGACTTGAATTGTATAAGTTTAAGGAAGTGGATCATTCTTTTATATGTTATGTACTTGTGTTTAATAATTTTAAATATTATGGTGTTAAGTTCTTCATTATTATATTTAAAGTAACATCGTCTTGGAATCCATTAGACATTTGTATTTATATGAATGTTTTAAAAAAAAATTATTCTGATAATTCGCTACTTAATACTTTGTCCTTTGGATTCCCTGGTGGGGCGTTACAGATGGTATCAGAGCACTAGGTTCTAACACTGGGTACTCTGGATATCAGTAAGCCCATTACGTTGTCGTTGGTGTTAGACTCTATAGTTTGTATTATCCTATTGTCTTCTACGTCATGTAATTAAGATGTGTTGGATATCACTCCGCACCACTAGAAGACTACTATTGATTTAGCCTGAAAAGTTCCCTCCTTCCTCGTTAGGTGGCTAGAGTCTAGTCACACAGTGATGTATTGTACTATTTTGAAGATTGTGGACTTTGTTTATAATTTTTGATGATCATATGTTGATTGTGAAGGTCGACACTTTGTTTATATTTGATTGTAATAATTTAGCCACACTTTGTGATCTTAGTTATATGTGATCCTCGTGGTTACACTTGATTTAGTGTTGGCATTGCGCACATTTTTCTTACTTTAATGTTGAAAATTGAATTTCATTTAATATTTATTTATGACTTTAGTGGCTAAATTATTTTATCTTTATTGTTTTCAATGTTGGCCATGTGTTGTATAGTGATCTATCTCCAAGGATGTAGGATACTGACTTGGAGAGTGTATACGAGGAAGTAGACTTAGGGAACTATAGGGTAGGCGTATATGAAGGATATTTATGTTAGTTGTGGTTATAGTACTTAGAATCTTGAGATTCATTCTTTCCCTTTTTCTTGGTTCTTTCCTTATACCTAAGATTTGTTCTATGAGATGTTGTGTAGGACCACTCCTAGGCATCAAAATAGAGGTCATAGTCAAGGACGAGGTGGTGGTCATGGGGCTAACTGCCAGAAAGTTGATCATAAAGGTGTGGTCATCAAGGAAAACTCCACACCTGAACCTCTATCTTGTGAATTTGATGACGAAACCTTGGCTCAGGCTCTCTCTTGGGATAAAATGAGAGAAAGGGAAAAAGATTGAAGTATTGGGATATTTAGTTAAAGTGAAGAAATCATCAGATGTTCGGAATTAGCCATTTGGGTGTGGACCTAACACACCTATTTTGTCTAAGAAAGAGAAGGAAAGAAATTGTTTTCAATCTTTAATTTTGTGATGTGTACTTTACACTCCTTTTGATATGTTTGTTGTGCCTATTTTTGCGGCTTCCAGGAGTAAGCCGTATCCTAGGGGGGGAGGATGTAGTACCCCTCCAGTTGTTACTATGTGTACCTATTTTTTTTGTTTGATTGCTAGTTGTTAAAATTCGTTGATGATACACTGGATATTGAGATCTTTTGATTAAGGTATTATGATGGATGCATGTGCGTAGTGGATATGTAGTTTCTGAGTGTTAATGTGTTTATCTGGATGTGTTTAATGTTTATGTTATTATGATGTAATGATGCTCGTATGTGTCGGTGAAGAAGACAGTATGGCATTACTCATTCGTGAGTACCCTGCTATGCTGCGAATCTTATTCACGGTGTGTTTTCTAACATGAGTATATGTATGTTCTAACGTTGATGTTTTCTGCAGATACAAGTACCGGGTATCGGCTCCACCTGCTTGGCAGGTCTGAGCGTACCCTAATCCAATAAAAAACATGTTGATTCGGAGATAGTGTCTGGTCCTTGTGTAACCATCGTTCTTTGTCGAACGAGTATCCAATAGTCGCTTGTTGTCACGTGTTGCTTTGTCTTGTTGTGTCAATTTTGTCAGTGTTATTTTATTTGAAAATTAATTACTGTTTAAATTAGTTAAATGGCTATTTGTTGATATATTGATTAAATGCAAATTTCTTTAAATGATAGAATAAACGTTTATGTTGTGTTTATTGTTTAATTTATTAATTTAAATTAAGCAAGTTATTAAATTAAAAGAAAATGCAAAATTTGTTAAAAATAATTTCTTTAAAAGTAATTAAATAATTACTTTTGTAAATATGTTTTGTGAAAAGCAAGAATTTTATTCAAAAGAGTTGATTTCAAAAGTTAAAATATCTGGAAATTTGGCTTGTGTGAAAATATCTTAGATATTTATAACTGTATGAGCGATTATGGGAAGGCATGATTACTATTAGATGAGTTGTAGCTTGAGCTAATAAAAATGGCATTGATTAGCCTTTAGAGGTGGCAATTTTACACGGCAATTCTGGGAGGAAAGTTTTACACGGCAATACTTCTGAAAAAGCTTTATGACAGTAAAAATAAAATGGAGGCATGGGATTTTGAGAGCTTGTGTTTTTTTTTTGGGGGAAAACAAAGGATTATTAATTGCAGGTTCAGGCATCATTCTCTGTTTGAATTCGAAAACTAAAAAGACCAGGTTTTCTACTTATTCTGTAGTTCTTATTTAGTGGTTTTTCGAAATTTATATTGAAATAGACCTGCACAGCAACAGAGAAATAGTTAGAATAAGATATCAAATTTAGATAGCAAACAAAGCAATTCAAGGAT
>VDFB02236689.1:0-11669 GCA_007258455.2 Sequoia sempervirens
AAAGTGAGCGAAGATGGCGTCCAAACACATTGAACAGAGATTTTAGGGTTTTGAAATAAAAGCAAAAGAAAGCAAAGCAAAGACAAAACCCTAAGTCTATTTAACATCTTTCTTTTATGTTATTTTCATTATTTTTGCAGGTAGCCTTCAAGGGAGAAAGTTGGAGTAGCAAGTTTGAAATTTTTTTTCAAGATTCAAGAACATAGCTTGCTGGTTTTTCATCATATTTTTCAGACCAGCAACATAAACCCTTGCTTTTTCAAGCTTTTTTATCCAGAAGATCAAACTTTTGAAGGAGAAGATCAAAGATTTCAATTTTCAGCCTTCTGGGTCTACTCAACTCGTTCTTCTGAAGAATTTTTAAGAAACTTTCATCAAGTTGCAGCAGCTGCTTTTTAGTTGCATGTCAGTGAAATCTTGGGGACTTTCTAATTTTTATCATCTGGGTCCTCTCTAGCAGTCTTATGAAGAAAACCCATATCACAACTTTTTCAAGAAAATTTCAAATTCTAGGGTTGGTTGTTTTTCGATCAACCATCAGAGTGTTTTCAAAATCACGGGTCAGATTACATTTCTAATTGTATTGAACAAAGCAGTGCCCGGCTTTTTGGGTGAAAAGTGAAGAAATTAGGGTTTTAGCTGCTTTTTTTAGTCAAAATTCAAGATTTTCAAAAACGGATAATCTGGGTTGTCTTGCAACGAAATTCTAAGCGAAACCCATATCTCAGAAAAAATTCCAAAAATTTGTCCGTTTGAAGACGAAAAACCAACATTCTAAAAATAGAAAGTTGCTCAAGACTTGTCTGATCATAGGCGAGTTTACAGTCATTCTTCAAGGTTTTCAATATGGAGTACACTCCCCTCGAGTTTAAGACCAAATCAGCACTATGTCAAAACTTCATCATCTTAGCTGAAGAACGAGAGAAGGTGTGATATGAGAAAAGGAAAGGTATCAAAAAAGAGTTGTGCAATACTCTTCTATTGGAAATCAAGCGAAGTGTCAAAAGCATAAAGTTGCAGAGCCGCTAAGTTATCAAATTTGTGAGTCATCTTTTTGGGCAGCGATGTTTTGCAAGAATAGAACTCATAAAACAGCCAAAGAAGTGAAAGATCCTCTAGGTTTGATCACAAAAGGCGAAGAGATCTTGGAGAATCGGAATATTGCCTTAAGATAGTATAGATGCACCGAACCGGGACACAGTTTCTAATTTCCTAGCGGATGTGATCGAGCTTTAAAGCAGCTTTCTTCTAGAAGCTTTCTTTCCGCTTTCTTTCTATTCTTGGAATGATCCTTATCCATTCTTTGAGAAGAGAAAGAAGATAAGATGTAATAGTTGGCGTTCCCCGCTTTTTCTGCTTTCTAGGGTTTTAGATGTTATCTTCTTTCTAGATTTAGAATAAGCTTGCTTGCTGAGCAAGCCCTAGATTGTGAAAGCAAGGAGATTTTAGGGTTCCCTACTCCTCTACTTGTCTATAAATAAGAGCCTTTGCTCATTAGTTTCTTTAACGGTTATTGTGTTAGCAAATTGCGAGCCTGTATTGCAGCAAGTTGTTATTCAGTTTCAGTTCACTTGTGTTGTGATAGCAAATTGTTGAGCCTCTTTAGCCAACAAGGAGTTAGTGTGATTGCTATTTCTATTGTGTAAGAGCAAGATTGCAAGCCTCTTTAGCTGCAATTTCTTGTTCCAGGCATGTTAGAAGTGAGCTTTGTTCTAGAAGTTTGAGTAATAAAATCATGAGCCTCCTTTGCCTTGGTCCAAAATCTCAGATTTCCATTATTTGTGTTATGCTTTTATGATCTCGATTTCAGCTTACATTGAAGTGTGTAGATGTTTGTTGGAAAAGAGTTTATTGAAGCACTTTGTCAGAGAATCATCCTTGTCCATTTCTAATTTCTCTTGCTCTGCGTATTACTTGAGAAGTTAGAAACGTCTTTAGCTTAAGTTAGTCGTAGTTGAAATTCTTAACTCAGAAAATCTCAGCTGCGGCGTTTGTGTTTTATAAACCTTGTGCTCTAGCTGATCAAAAGATAGGAAACTTAGTTCTTAGTTTACTTTCTTTCAACACCATCGCAAGAGGGAGCTTCCCTCCTAATTTGAAGAAGTTTTATTGCACTGTCTTTCAAATCGCATTCGGAGGGTGCAAATTTAAATGACAACAAGGTTCTTAAAAGAGAAGGGTATCAAAGAACAAATTGACCAAATAAGTTAGGATGGCTCTCTCTTCACCACACAAGAGGACATCTCAAGGCAATTCTTACTCTTCTTCAAGGAGCTCATCTCCTCAAAAGGTGACTCTGAGAGAGGGAGAAATGCAAGGAACCTCATTAAGGGGATGATTCCGCCCAAGATCACCCAAGAGGATGCTAGCCTCCTGGATAAAGCCATTAGCAAGGAAGAAATCCAAACTGCCATCAACTCAATGAATAATGACAAACCCTAGGCGAAAATAGTCTACCGGTTGAATTCTATAAGTCCTTTTCGAACTGGATATATGATAATCTCTTCCAAGTATATTTGGAAGCTATTGAAAAAGGCTCTCCAGGTGATAACATTAACAGGGGAATAATCAGGTTGCTTCCCAAGGAAGGAGACAAAACATGCATAAAAAATTGGAGGCCAATAACACTCCTAAATGTCTCCTACAAAATTTTGGCCAAAGTGCTAGCCTTGAGGCTGGCCAACATCCTTCCCAAGTTCATTAACAACACACAAATAGGCTTCATCAAGGGGAGGTATATCTTGGAAAACCTTATCACCAACTAGGAAGCTACGAAATGGGGTAGAGTTTCCAAACAAAACATTGCCATGCTATTGTTTGATTTTGAAAAGGCCTATGATAGAGTTGAATGGGCCTTCCTAAGAACCACCTTAGAGGCATTTGGATTCCCGAAACACTTTTGTAAAATGGTGTTTACCCTAATGAGGGATGCCATTTCCCAAGTAGATATCAATGGCTCACTATTTGAAAAATTCAGTTTGGAAAGGTCAATAAGACAAGGCTTCCCCCTAGCACCGGCCCTATTTGTCATAGCCTATGATGCATTGCACTTCCTTCCAAGAGACAATGCAACAACACCAAAAATAAGGGGTCTTTTCCTTCCTAACAATAATGAGTTGCTAAATATACAATTTGCAGATGACACAACCATCTTTGTAGATCTAGAGGAGGAAAACTTAGAGAGGTTACTATATAAACTTAACTTGTATTGCAAAACTTCTAGTACAAAAATATCTAGGGAAAAATCCATTATGTTGGGATGGTCTGAAAAGCCATCGGATTGGTTGCGGGATTTTGACTTCTAGTGGGGAGGCCCTAACAAACAAATGAGATACCTTGGCATCCCATTTGCAATCAGCCCATGCTTAAAGGATATGTGGGGTTGGATCATAGAGAAAATTGAAAAGAAAATGGATAGGTGGAATGGGTACTACTGTCTCCCTAGCAGGGAGATTTCAAGTATGCCAGAAAATCCTCTCCGCTCACTCTATCTATTTTACATCTATATGGTTCTTCAATAGCTATCAAATAAAAGAGATCCAAAAGAAAATCAGGAGCTTCCTTTTGTCATATGGGAAAGGGAAAAGAAAGAAACATGCAGTCAGATGGGACCAGTGTTGCATGGCCAAAAACCAAGGAGGGATGGGTCTTAAGGACCTAGAAAGGCATGGAATAGCCTTAGCTAGCAAATGGGTCTTTAAAGCTCTAGTTGGTAACGAGCCTTGGAAGATCCTAATAAGAAATAATATTCAAATGGCCACTCCTAGGTTTGCAAAATCTTGGAAGAACCTACCATTCAGTGATCTTCTATCCAAACAGCCAATTGTACCTACTAGTTCAAAGGTTTTCAAAAGCATTTGGAAGGCATGGGAAAGCATCAAAAAGGTCTCAAACCTTGAGTTCACCAATTTTAATGGGAATGCTTTGCATCTTTCTAGATCCATTTGGTGGAACCTGGAGCACAAAGAGAAGCCCCTAGCATTACTCCAAGGATGCTCAGCCAGGAAGTGGGCTCAAGTTGGAGTAAGGACCTTGAATGATATCTTGGTAAATGGAACACTAAAGGAATGGGATGTGGTGCAATCTGAATATCAATTACCCGCTTCTAGCCTAAGAACCTACTTAGTAATAAAACAAGCATGGGAAGCAACTCCCCCTCTCAACTTGAACAGTCCAAACAACATGTTGGATGATCAATTGGTTTGGAAAGGAAACATACCAATCAAAAACATTCAGGCTAAGACCATATATAAGGACCTAACACATGATGAGTCTCTAAATGAACACCTCAACAAAGTGTGGGAAACAAACTTAAACAACAGAGTGGCAAGAAATCTTTTCTCTTAACTAGTCCCAGGTACTTGATCCTGAAGAAGCATGTCTAAGATGGCTAATTTTATTGCAAAGGGTCCCAATCAAATGGAAGCACGATGACATTGAAATCTGTAACATTTGCATATTACTTGAAACAATATATCACCTCTTTTTTGAGTGCTTGTATGCAAATGAAATATGGAATCTCATGTGCAATAATCTATTAATCTGGAATACAAATGGAAAAGTAAACTAGAAAGAAATTCTTTTATGCAATGACAAAAAATTGGGAAAAGAATGTAATTTGTTTTGGCATTGTTTGGCTAATGAAGTTCTTTGACATTTGTGGAAAGCTAGAAATGGGGAAAAATTTAATGGGCAAAGGAGAATCCTTATTGAGTCTTCAAAAAGACTCATACTATTTGATATTGCTTCGCAGGTTGTGATGACAGTGAAGGTTTTTGAGGGAAAGTTTCCCAAACTCATGAAAGATGGAGTGGGTCTAATCAACCAGGAACAAGTCAAGTTTGGGCACAATGGGAAAGTGGGACAACCCAATCTGGAAATATTTATGGCTACACTCAACAATTTATAGAAGGAATTCAATGGGAAGGAAAAGTCTGAACAAGAACAACAATAGGTCAAAGCTCCAAGACTCCATACAATTGAGAACTAGGAAGTGGAGGAAATTTTCTCATTCGATGAAATAAGGGCTACAAAGGTCCTTGTCAGCTAGAACGAGCTTGATATTGTGAGTGGAAGCAAAAATATGTAAATGAACGGTCCTTTCATACCTCCTATTTTTGCATGACATAGAAGATATGGCTAATCATGATACTTAGCTCTTTTTGTATGGCACATGGTGAATAGAGGATGCAACTGTCTATATTTCATGCTCCTTCTCATATGTCATTGCATAGTCCCTTTTTGTATAGCAACTCATAAGCATACTTGTATATCACTGCACAGTTTGTTAAGTATTTTATTGCACAATCTTTTTTATACAATAGCTTATAATCACTTTTGTATGTAAAGGGCAAGATGTATGGGGGATAATGAACTCTTGATTCAGGAGAAATGTTGAACGTGATATCTAATATGTAATGCTTTCATTCTCCATTTTGGCTACTCATCATTAATACAAAAAGATACACTTGTTGATTTGAGAGTACCTATATATTATGATTACTCTAGTAATAAGCTTTATGATGATTGTATTTCTTATATTACTAGTGGCATGCCTTTATATGATACTTTCCTTTCACCTCCACATGAGATTGCTAGTCCTCTATCATTTTCTGCAAGGTATATTGATGATATGTTTACTGATGAGCACAATGATCGTCCTCTATCTTCTCATGTTGGAGATCATGATTCTATTTTTCATTATGATTATATACCTCAAACATCTCATAATCAAAACCCATGGACTTCTCTATGCATTATGATGGCATACACCTTTTTGATCGATTTACATGTGGATCCTCTCATGTTTTCCATGGATTTGACTTGGAGTGATTATGAAGCACATCCTTCTATGTCTTCTATTGTACAAACACATGATTTATAATACCTAAGGTTGAAGGACAACATGAAGATCTTTTACAAATTTTATTGAATATATTTGAGGATAGTGTGCCTTTAGTCAATGATACATATATTGCACCATCCACCGTTATTACATAATATGGAACATATAGAGAATGATACTTCCCCTTATTTGAATTACCTCACCACTAGGATTGATAATTTAGAATCATATATTGATACATAAAAAGTTCAATAGCAAGACAATATCAAAGTATTTCACAACCTTTTGGCATATGATAGTTTGACTTATCCTTCCCAAAATAAATTTGTGGCACTATGATTCAAGACATATGATGCTAGAGGTGGTCCATTATAAAATGTAAAATACTTTCAAGTTATATAACTTATTTTTATGAGGATCTATTACTTACTCAAGTGTGTTGGACTAATCACCAACGTCTCCCTTCGAATTCGAGACATGGACTAACCACCTCTCATGGATTCACTTATCTCTGGAATTTGTATTAGGCATTAACAGGTCGATCTTTTGATGCCACGACAAACATGTTCCAACAAATGGTATTAGAGCCAGGTCGCGGGTTCAAATCCCCTCGATGATGCTAAGGGGGGATTGTTCGACTAATCGCCAACATCTCCCTTTATATTCCGAACATTGACTAACCGCTTCTTGTGGATCGGCTTATCTTTGACATTTGTATAGGGCATTAACAGTCGATATTTTGGTGCAATGGTAAACGTGTTCTAACAAGGTGTTTCCACCAAGCTTAGGTGACTATGTGCTTTCATGGTTTTTTATTCATTACCACATTCTTCCATCACTTCCTCTAAGGATTTGGCTAGTTCTTTCATGAGGCATTTTCATTATACCATTGAGCCTAATACACTTATATATCAACTCATTCAATGCAAACAAAGGAACAAGAACCAATAAAGATTGTGTTTTTATATATTAAGCTTTGGTTACAAATATGTTATCTCCATTATATGATGATTTTCAATATATATTCATGGATGGTTTACTTCCAATCTCTAAGGGACAAGTGTTTTCCATGTATCATTGTTCATTTTCAAATTTGTGTGTTATTGTACTTAACTATGAGCATGCCTTATCGAAAGCTTCACCTTTATATCAACATATTCATAGCACTTCCCTTTTATTGAAAGTCATCAACATTGTCACATTTAGAATATGGGGACAATGAGGATGTACCTAATGATGATCATCATGTATGCAACTCCAACCAAAGAAATTTAGAGAATTCACTACCTTAGAAGAGCCTTCATAGATGGTATTATAACACTTGTTGCAACATAATTTCGTTACTTTATCTTTGATTAAGCCAAGAGATGTGGCTAATCTTACATCAAATTAGGGTAAATACTTATGTTTGTATCATTGCACAAATGAACATTCTATAGATAGACGCATTACATTCAAGTATAAAACTCTAAGATATTCTAGATAAAGGGGAGATAAATATCACTTATGAGCTCACACCCTTTACACTTGGTGTGGTTGATCATATGCATACAAATGAGGGACAATAAGATGTTGAAATAGAAAGAGAATGCAAAGAAGAAAAAATCCAAAGCCATGAGGACAAATTTGATGATTTCTTTTGGGAATAGTGATGGTCATAAATCAATAAAAGCTTCATTTGTCTCATCACTATTCATAAATCAATACCATGATGGTCATGCTCAAATCTTGTCATGATCCATGATCATTATTGGTTTGGTTTATCATCCTTGATCTAGTATCATTATTAATATTATGTGTTTTTGGACATTGAGGGCCACATCACCATCATCTTGCCCATATTGGGGGCAACCCTCTCTTTTATTGATGATATATCCAATCCTTATTTGCTTATCATGACATGGCATTGACTAGATACTAATGTTTCTCTCACAATGTATTTTTTTTATTGTGTTTTCATTATTGCGCAAATGCTTATTATTGATTACATTTATTATTGCCTTACTTTAGTTAACTACACCCTTTGGGGGCAATCAATTGAAGGGGAGGATATATGATCATTAATGGTCTCATTTTGTAATTGATTTCCCTTGTGAGTTAGAATATACTCATGGAATATTTTTCTCCTCTAGTTTGTAGGATTGCATAGGAAAACATATACAAAAGGAATATCAACATGACTGCATCTTGTAGGATACATTACTTTATATGGATCCTGTAGACCCCATGGGTCATATCCTTTGAGTGTCTTGAATATTTAGTTTATTGTACATGCATGTTTGTGAGTGCTACATACTTAATGTGTGATCATTTAGGATTCACATGCACCTCAAAGTGGCAGAAAAATATAATGTTGAAATTAGCATTCCTATGCTATTTCTCATTTGGTTTTGTGTTTATTTTGAGGAAATGCCAACACATATACATGATGATAAATGGCACAATCTTGTACAAAGTTAGGCTCATTTACCTAATTGTATCCACACAGTCATATGATTATTGCCTTACCTTGTCCCTATGTGTGCAAGTCTCTATACGCTCAACCTACTTGTCTAATTATTACACTTATCCATACATTGATCCTCAAATAGCCACTAGTTGAAATGATCCTACCTATCTATTTGATCTTAGGTTAGGTCCATAGTTTTGTGTGTGTGGGTGTGGGCGTGTGCGTGTATGCATGAATGCATGCATGTGTGCGTGTGCAGGTGTGTGCGTGTGTGTATGTGAGTGCACAGGTGTATGTTTGTTGTAGAGAAGTGCCTGACTTCCAAGAACCATAGGTGTACAATTGTACAACCCTCTTTTAAATATATGTATTTAAGATATTTATACTGATTAAAACATAAAATCATTCATTACTAACTTAAAAGTAAATTCTTTTATAATTAAATTACAATAATATATATACATATACTAAAGGTTCGGATTTCAAATATATAATTCATTTGGAATATAATCTGAAAGACAAAATCTACATAGATGAAAATATTAATAATTATAATTAACATCATTTATTAATTTGAAAAATGCAGTTCAAATTTATATATCACCTAAGGTTGCATGACAAGAACGTGTAATTGATTGTCTATATAAGCTTGTCTACGATAACAAATAATGCCAGTTGATTAAGTATTTGCTTTTCATTTCGTAGATGCATCCATTTAATGATCAAAATTGGATTTGCTTTTTTGTCGTAATTGATTATTTATTTTACAATTTCAAAGAACCACAGTGCTTTCATTTGTATTTAGGCGGTAATACGATACAAGCGTGCTGCAAATGCACCATCAAGAAAATGATTACTTGTATGCGAGAAGTAGAATCCTTCCTCAGATACGAACTCATCTGGAACAAATTTCTTCACTGATTCAACAATGAACTCCTGCAATTGAAATGTACGGCTTATCATCTTTTTATGAATAAATGAATGCTACCTGGAAGAAAAGAAATAAGACTGGATTGAAATATATGAGCATTCGTGTAAAACACATACTGGATGTCTACTAAGAAATGATTCGACACGTTCCTTGTTTTCTCCTGGGTCTGTTGAGCAAGTACTGTAAACCAAAATGCCTCCAGGCTTTACCAACCTGCAAGTTTGAGCAACGT
Source organism: Sequoia sempervirens (assembly GCA_007258455.2). NCBI lineage: Eukaryota > Viridiplantae > Streptophyta > Pinopsida > Cupressales > Cupressaceae > Sequoia > Sequoia sempervirens. The sequence goes on from VDFB02236689.1 coordinate 9,458, forward strand.
ATTATGTTTATGAACATATTTATAAGGATATGCTATCAAAAGATCTTTCTGAGCAAAACAATGACAATAATTTAAATCGTACAAACAGGCGGCATCCAAGAGCTTGTCTTGTAATAACATCAGCTGCTCTAAATCCTTTAGTGATCTCTTCCAACGCAAATCTGGTTTCTGCACATACAGGGAAAAAATTAAGTGACGTTTCTACCATAAATTGGTACCATTTTTTAATTTATAAAGGGTGAAAACTTAATAATGCATCCCACCTCCATAAAGGAAAAAGACATCTCTCTAACTTTTTAACTTTGAACCATATGTTTTGAACTTCAATTTGAAACGTTTGTAAATTAATGAAATGTAAATTTTTCCATTTAATTTATATTTATATTTTTGTTACATGTTTGAACATTGTTTCTATTATTTTATTGTTTAGAAAATGAGTTTTAGAGCACACTGCTTAGTAACTGAGAGAATGCCTTCATATAAGGGATAATCTATTGCACCATAATAATTATGAAGAATTAAATGACACTTAATATTTGATGGTTATTGCAGTATACCGCAACAGTAGTAAACATTTTATCCAGAAAATAGCGCTGTATATTCTCTTCAAATAATCTAGCAATATATCTAAAACGGAGAGTTTTCATGTAATAGTTGTGTCATGTGAGTATAATGGAAAATGTACAAACCAGGTGAACTTGAAATTCACCAGGAAGCATGATGAAACTTTAAAGAAGATAGTTTTCTCCTATCACTTGTTCATATCCACAAATAGATAGTTTTCTCCTATCACTCGTTCATATCCACTGATATGGAAAAGCTTTTTATGCAAGTAATTTTTAACCAATACTAACCTTACGAAGGACACCAAGCCCACTACATGGAGCATCAAGTAGAACTTTGTCAGCCTGTATAGAGGTTCCAACCTGCTTTGAACACAATAAATTAAAGGGCGTACTTTAATTACAGATAAAGCAAGGCGACAAAAAGGTTGAACGTCAAAGATAACGTCAATTGGTAGAAATCTTGCATTAGTTATTTGCTTATAAATATTACAATATAACCAAGACACTGTAGATAAAAGTAAAAATGCAGCACCATAATCCATATATGCTAGGTCAGTTTTCTGAAAAACTAATGATTTCCATTCCATAGAACTTTTGAATGCACGAAATGGATTATCTCAAAACTTCAGATGTTCAAAACAGATTTACTCAATGTTCAAAATGCATTTGTATAATAGTGATGTGTACAGGTAGAAAAATAAAATCAATATGCCCATGGTTATTGATTTCGTTGCAGATAAATAATCTGATAATTTACCACAGATTTAAATGATAATCAGTTTTCCAATATGAAATTCGAGATATTTCGTGCTAAGGGACACTACTAGTACCAAGCTTCAAAACAAAACATCTCAATAATTAGATAAAAAATTAAATTGAGAATCTTGAAGTTTAATATAGTTAGATAACGTTCTTTATGTTACATGCAGAATCTGTGCCATATAGTTTGGTTAAAGGTGACATATTTTTCTAGCTGTGAAATAATGGAAATGCTTGTAAGATCCCTGTAAGAGATTTTGATGCCACTACGTTAATCTTATATAGTGTTTTTATCTAGAAGAAAAGAGGCTTAAGGTAGAATCATGAGTTACACAAGTTTGGTTAAGAGCAATGTCTCTTAGCTCTAAAATTGTATGTATGAAATGGTGTCCATGTCTTCAAGAAGTTATTTGGTCTAGCAAGACAATCTATCTGAATTGTGAATTGCTTAGCTTCTATGAGCTTCTTCCACACATTTAGACTAAACAGCAAGCTCGACAATGGAATGGACCTTTCCATCAATGTCTTGGACCAAATAATTGTGATCATTCAATTGCTTCTAAATGAAGTCTTGTTTTGTCACTGCTCATGTTTCAGCATCTCTTGCTTGCATACACTTCACAGTTGCTCATTAGTTATGCTTGTTTCTTACTTTGTATGTCTATCATTGTGTCATTACACTGAACATTTAACTCCTATAGGGTAGTGTTGTACCCAAAACCAAAATTTTTGCTTCACTAAGGCATTTTGCTTAATTGAGTCTTAACCTTGTTAAAGTGATGTCAGAAGGTCGTTTTTGGGGTTTTTAAATATGGAGTTGGTGTCAGTGTCATGTCAGTCTGTTATTGAAGAGATTTAAGAAAATGAAAATTTGACGAAAATCATCA
>VDFB02236695.1:0-10355 GCA_007258455.2 Sequoia sempervirens
AGTGTGCTTATGGTTCAAATAAGCACTTCGATCAAATTCATCACACAAATTTCTGCCTACTTCATAAGAGACTGAAGATATCAAATCACTCTCATGAAGAATTGTATAATCATCAGATGTAGATTCTCTATCCTTCCCAGGTGTAAACAACTCACGAGCTGTAGTGAGATATCTCTGTTTTTCAAACTCCGTCTTATGGCCAAGACTCGGGTGCACATCCACGTAACTCATGAAAGGAAGTTTTTCTTTAATCTTCTGAGGTAAGATGCTATACTCCTGGAACATGCTAATCACTACTCCTTCTGTGCTCTGCGGTGTCCTGTCAATGGTAATCCTCCCACTAATCTCAGGTGATTCTAACTGCCACTCGTTGTTCGCTGCCCTAAGTGTGCCGGCGAACAAACCCTCATACCGTTCACCTGGTAGATCCTCAACGGGCCCCTGTCTCGTGAAGGTGGGCCTCGTAGGCCTATCCGCTGTCCGTGACACTGACCTAGGAGCTCTCCGCGAACCTGTAACACTTCTGTCATCGTCACGAGGTGGTGACGATCTCCTCGGAGTATCCAGTCTCTGAAGTGCAACTGCCACCTGCTGTAATACACCATTTGACCGCCGTTGACCTGCACTAAGTTCTCTGAGTGCATGCAAGACCTCCACACGGTTCTGACCTCTGTTATTGTAAGGAGTCTCTGTTCTAAGATCAACTGTTCTATCAGCCCTGTAATACCTATCAGTTCTGTCAGCCATGTTTCTTGGCTGCCAGATCGAACCCTGTTTCGCCTGAGTGTATAACACCTGATAAGACTCGAACTGTTTCGGCTGCAGAAGACGGCTAAACCCTCAGGATGGCAGGATTTAGCTCTGATACCACTGTAGAAACCCCAGTTTCCCCTTGTTTCCGATCTGACTGTTCTTGTTTGACTTACTGAAGGATTTTTGGTTTTTTACTTGTTTTTGACGTTTTTGGAGCAATTAATGAATAGTACGATTTGTGCAATAAATAGGAATAAATTCTATAAAAATTAAATGACTCTAAAAATGGATTGAATAAGGACGCCAGTCTCTTTATTAGATCTTCTCTATTGATTTCAATGATACCCAGATACATGCAATAAGTAAAACAATAATTTCTCAATATGGAAAGAACCTGGTATAAATTGCAAGTCTGATCAGATGACTGAGTTGTACGGCTGCCAATGATGAATCCTCCCTCCGGATGATGATCTCTGTTGATGTCCAAGAAGCATACGCCCTAACTGGAGTTGATAGGCTACCCTCTATGCAAGCGACCCACTTATATGAAGATATATGCCTTATGCAAGACTGGTAAAATGCAGCTAGCTGAAAACATACAGATCTGTACGGCTGCTGCAAAACCCTCTTTTTCTTCCTTCTGTTGGTCCAGAGCAAAGCTTGGTATATATGCGCCTCTATGGGAAATGGTAAACTAAACTCAAGGTAGGCGTTTGATCTTAGAAGAAGAAATAACCACTTTCAGGAATGTACGGCCTGTAGAATGGTACGGCCTCCAGCAGCATTTAATGCAAATGGTACGGCTCCTTTATAAGCAATGTCTAGACCTCTGGTGTAGGTGCGCCCTGATTGCTGGGTATCTTCTGAACAAAATAAACTTCTCTGTAAACCCCAAGAATGGCTCTCTTCATTTAGTACGGCCAAGTACAGAAAAGTACGGCCTTCATTAATCAGCAGCAATAAATAAATAAACACTTCCTCTGTCCCCCCTGTCTAATCTCTGAGGTATGATGTACCTCTGTGAAGGAAAGTCTCCTGAATAAATGACTAAGCTGAAGCTCTGCAAAATAAATAAACTCTGATAAGCTCTGTAATTTCTTCTGGATGAAGAAATCCCACGACTGGCAATAAATCAGATGTTATTTCACATCCTCTGAACTGCTTCGAAGGAGATGGCTCGTTCTCCGACGATTTCGAGATGAAACCCTAAAGTCTCAGTGCTCTGGCAAAGACTTGATCAATTCCTGATTCAACAACTGTAATAATGGCTCCGAAACCAATGCAAAACCCTTCTTAAGCTGAAAAGTGCGATTTCCCTGAAAATAGGGTTTTAATTAAATATTCATATATTAATCTTTTAATAATTCAATAGTCTCCAGCCAAAATATTTTATAATATTTTAATTCTCAAACTGGCCCCTTTCTGATGATGGGCGCACCCCTCAAGGCAGGTAACTTAAGTTATAATTAAAAATTATAACTTTATACTATAATCATTAATTAATTAATATTTAATTAATATAATTAAATACTAATATCCCGCCCGTTACTCATCCGATTCGTCAAATTCGTCTTTGGCAGCCAGGCTGGAAATGATTCGGATCTTGCCAAAGTCATCTTGCTAAAAATAGTGGTCCCACTCACTTTTGCCGAGGAAGCTGCTAAAAATAGCAATTACATAGCGTCTACGAATGAGCCCGAGCGAAAGCCAATTGTCCGAGCGCCAATCGGCCCGAGCCAGGCCAGAAGCGACCCTCAACCACCGATGCGACCTCTGAGGGTCTCATGATGACCAATCTCGATCAACTGATGCTTTCATGCTTGAGACATGCGGCGTTCGCCTCCCTAAAATTGCTTGACCCCAAGCAATCTCAACTGCACACAAACTCCAATCCTCGGAAGGCCCAAAAAGGAAACTGTGTAATGTCCCACACATCTCAAACTATTTCCTGTAGCATCATCAATCTCAACGGCGCAATTAATGCCTGGATCCCAAACCCAAAGTGAAAAACTGTCGTGACGGTCCTCCTCAAGCTGCCACTGCGCTCTACGGTCTCCAACTTCACCATGCTGATAATAGTGAAGTGACCTATTGGGACCCATCCCATACTCGATGCCAAAGCTGTCGCCACCGGGATCCCAATACAATCTGAATCCACATCCATCCGTCATGCAGAGATAAAATCTCCTAGAAGCATCTACTGTCCTAAATCTCTCCCTTCCTTCTGCTAAATGCTCATGGATGTGATAACTGTCCAAACCATCATGCCAACTAACACCATAGTCGCCCTGTAACCATGTCCTCATATGAAAAATCTGCGACATAGAATTATCAAACCCTGTCAAATACATATCGGCATGATAGATGACTGACTGCGGCCCCTGCAAGTAATACCCCACAAACTGCTGAGTCAAGTACCTGCATCCGCCAACCCCATCTTGTGAAGATGGTAACTCTGCACACAATAAGGAAATACTCCCCTCAACTGAACCGAGAGAATCACCCTGTGCGCCCGTATTGTGCATCGAATATGAATCATGTACCGGTGGATCAAAGACAAAACTGTAAGCACCCCTCACCGTGTACACCTCATTGAACTCCTCTGTGAGTTTGGTTTGGAATTGCGATGCACTGGAACAATCCCAAACACTACGATCATCACCCAACTCAGAACTAACGTCAAGAGTACGATCAGCGTCCAACTCAAAGAGTGGGTTATCATAGATCGAACCACCATCAAATTCAAACAATGGATTATTCACAAACTGCACAATCACTCCCCGGTGGTACACAGATAAATCCCATCCTAGAATGCTTGGGACAATAAACTGGAGTTGTACTCGACTAGGCTCCAGCGAGCTGCTTGGCCATAATCAAGCGTAACAAATGAAAAGTTGGGTTTTGCTTCCGGGGAGAGGGGAAACAAATCATCCACAAGTACCAATCTCCCAAGCTGGATGAGACTACGCGAATATCTCTGGCGTGAGGGTGAGCTGAAGTTGTCGAGGAGTTGTCACCTTCTCCGGGTGTATCCCAGCAACCATGTCACGGGGAACTATCCAGTGATCTGCCTGCATCACCTATCAAGGTTCAATCTCAAAGCGGAACCCGGGTGCAATGCGTGGCTCACTGCAACTCTCATCGAGCGCACTCATACTACCTGTATCAACTGATCCTGTGACCGAGATGGAGGTAACCTCATCCTCAACATCTCCTACACTGCTATGAACCATGGGTGTATACTCCTCACCAACCACTGCCATGCAAGACTGCACGATGTCCAAAGGGGGTGAAGACTGTGCTAACCTCAACGCCACGGTAAGCCTCTCAATCTGTAACTGTGACTCTCGAAGAGCCAACTGGGTGCTCTGCAATGAATCCATAGTTACCTCTAGCTCATGAGTGAGCTCATCGATCCGCTCCTCTTTTCCCTTCCATGCATCATAACAAATGCAATCCCACTTTCGAGAAGAAATCACAATACTTCAATGGATTTTAGATAGTTTTGTTTCATTGTTCAAAGCGCCTCCGGAGTGCATGTATCCTTGCAAAGGGAAAACCACTATCAATAAAAATAAATAGAAGAAAGGACTCAAGCGTAGGTAGTCAGCATCCGACGAGAACAGCGTGTCGAAATGCTCGAGGCGGTAAAATCGCAGGTGTAGATCTACGTATGGTTGCCCAACCAAATGATGAGGGACGGCTCACCAGGCACCCGACCCCCATACAAGATATCCTGTTCACCATGTGCACTATGATATGACGCTGATCCGTCATCACTCACCTCATGATCTGCAGCATCGTGTGTGCTCTCAACCATGCACACCTCAACATCTAAGGTACTGCTGCTCTGTACCTCGAAGGATGGCTCAACTGGTGCGGTAGAAGTTGCTGGTCTGACAATATCCTCACACGCTTCTACTCCAACAGTGACTGCATGCTCATCCAACGCATGATCCTGGGATTCCGTGTCAACATACGAATCCTCTAGCTGGTTTTCAATGGTCTGATCCGAAAAATCAGATTCGTCATAACATAAATCCTCAATACCAACTGCATCTGTAGTACCCAACTCTGAAGTCTCTTCACGTGACGACTCAATAGGGTTAGTTTGCACCTCTGAAACAGCTGTTATATCATGCTCACGCAAAGTTTCGCCATCGCTGTTATAAAAATCAGAAGTAACCTTCAGGGCAGAAATTTCTTGAGTCACCTCCTGCAAAGACAATGTAGGTAAGCCATAACCCGAAGCTGTGCTAGTGTGCTTATGGATCAAATAAGCACTTCGATCAAATTCATCACACAAATTTCTGCCTACTTCATAAGAGACTGAAGATATCAAATCACTCTCATGAAGAATTGTATAATCATCAGATGTAGATTCTCTATCCTTCCCAGGTGTAAACAACTCACGAGCTGTAGTGAGATATCTCTGTTTTTCAAACTCCGTCTTATGGCCAAGACTCGGGTGCACATCCACGTAACTCATGAAAGGAAGTTTTTCTTTAATCTTCTGAGGTAAGATGCTATACTCCTGGAACATGCTAATCACTACTCCTTCTGTGCTCTGCGGCGTCCTGTCAATGGTAATCCTCCCACTAATCTCAGGTGATTCTAACTGCCACTCGTTGTTCGCTGCCCTAAGTGTGCCGGCGAACAAACCCTCATACCTTTCACCTGCTATATCCTCAACGGGCTCCTGTCTCGTGAAGGTGGGCCTCGTGGGTATCAGCATGGTGACATTACAGGCTCTCGCTGAACACCGTAACATACGGTCATGCGTCGGTGTGGCGATCTCCTCGAGTATCAGATCTGCGAGTGCAAGCGCCACTCTTCGTAATACCTGCACCGATTTGACATGGATTGACTGCACTAAGTTCCATAAATCAAGAGATTTCCTCCGCCGCAGGTTACGACCTGCGGTATTGTAAGGAGTCTACGTTCTGAATCAAGCTATTCTATCAGCCACTGTAATGCACATGGATTACATCGTATGTTTCTTAGTACTTGAATCGAACTCTATTTACTTTAGTGTATAACACTGATAAGACTTCGAAGCTACATTTTAGAACGAGGAAGCGGCTAAACCCTAGGGATGTGAGGATTTAGCTCGATACCAGCTGTAGAAACCCCAGTTTCCCCTTTTTTCCGATCTGACTGTTCTTGTTTGACTTACTGAAGGATTTTAGGTTTTTTACTTGTTTTTGACGTTTTTGGAGCAATTAATGAATAGTACGATTTGTGCAATAAATAGGAATAAATTCTATAAAAATTAAATGACTCTAAAAATGGATTGAATAAGGACGCCAGTCTCTTTATTAGATCTTCTCTATTGATTTCAATGATACCCAGATACATGCAATAAGTAAAACAATAATTTCTCAATATGGAAAGAACCTGGTATAAATTGCAAGTCTGATCAGATGACTGAGTTGTACGGCTGCCAATGATGAATCCTCCCTCCGGATGATGATCTCTGTTGATGTCCAAGAAGCATACGCCCTAACTGGAGTTGATAGGCTACCCTCTATGCAAGCGACCCACTTATATGAAGATATATGCCTTATGCAAGACTGGTAAAATGCAGCTAGCTGAAAACATACAGATCTGTACGGCTGCTGCAAAACCCTCTTTTTCTTCCTTCTGTTGGTCCAGAGCAAAGCTTGGTATATATGCGCCTCTATGGGAAATGGTAAACTAAACTCAAGGTAGGCGTTTGATCTTAGAAGAAGAAATAACCACTTTCAGGAATGTACGGCCTGTAGAATGGTACGGCCTCCAGCAGCATTTAATGCAAATGGTACGGCTCCTTTATAAGCAATGTCTAGACCTCTGGTGTAGGTGCGCCCTGATTGCTGGGTATCTTCTGAACAAAATAAACTTCTCTGTAAACCCCAAGAATGGCTCTCTTCATTTAGTACGGCCAAGTACAGAAAAGTACGGCCTTCATTAATCAGCAGCAATAAATAAATAAACACTTCCTCTGTCCCCCCTGTCTAATCTCTGAGGTATGATGTACCTCTGTGAAGGAAAGTCTCCTGAATAAATGACTAAGCGGAAGCTCTGCAAAATAAATAAACTCTGATAAGCTCTGTAATTTCTTCTGGATGAAGAAATCCCACGACTGGCAATAAATCAGATGTTATTTCACATCCTCTGAACTGCTTCGAAGGAGATGGCTCGTTCTCCGATGATTTCGAGATGAAACCCTAAAGTCTCAGTGCTCTGGCAAAGACTTGATCAATTCCTGATTCAACAACTGTAATAATGGCTCCGAAACCAATGCAAAACCCTTCTTAAGCTGAAAAGTGCGATTTCCCTGAAAATAGGGTTTTAATTAAATATTCATATATTAATCTTTTAATAATTCAATAGTCTCCAGCCAAAATATTTTATAATATTTTAATTCTCAAACTGGCCCCTTTCTGATGATGGGCGCACCCCTCAAGGCAGGTAACTTAAGTTATAATTAAAAATTATAACTTTATAATATAATCATTAATTAATTAATATTTAATTAATATAATTAAATACTAATATCTCGCCCGTTACTCATCCGATTACCGATCCGTCTGATGCTGACGAACTCAGAAGTGATTCCGGATGCTGCCAAAGTCATACTGCTAAAAATAGCAGTGGTCCCACTCTGCCTGCCAGGAACTGCTAAAAATAGCAATTCTGCAAAACGTCTCTGAATGAGCCCGAACGAAAGCCAATTGATCAGGCCCTTAATCGGCGTGAGCCAAAGCGCCGGCGACCCTCTAACCACTTTCGATGACCTCGAGGGTCTCGATAGGCCAATCTCGATCGCGATGCTTTCATGCTTGAGACATGGCGATCCGCCCTCCTAAAATTAGCGACCCAAGCAATCTCAATACACACAAACTCCAATCTCGGAAGGCCCAAAAGAATAAACTGTGAAATGTCCCACACATCTCAAACTGTCTCCTGTAGCATCAATAAAACTCAACTGCGCAAGCAATGCCTGGATCCCAAACCCGGAGTGAAAATCTGTCGTGACGGTCCTCCTCAGGCTGCCTCTGCGCTCTACTATCTCCAACTTCACCATGCTGAGAATAGTGAAGTAACTCAATGGGACCCATCCAATACTTTCGATGCCGGTAGCCGCAGGGATCCCAATACTGTCGAATCCACATCCATCCGGGTAAATGCGAGATAAATCTCACAAATATCTCGTCTAAATCTCTCCCTTCATACATAAAATGCTCATGGATGTGATAACTGTCCGAACCATCATGCCAACTAACACCATAGTCGCCCTGTAACCATGTACCTGTATGAAAACTCTGCGACCTAGAAGTATCAAGCCCTCAAATACGTATCGGCATGATAGATGACTGACTGCGGCCCCTGCAAGTAATACCCCACAAACTGCTGGGTCAAGTACCTGCATCCGCTAATCCCATCTTGTGAAGATGGTAACTCTGCACACCGTAATGAATTACTCCTCTCGACTGCACCAAGAGAATCACCCTGTGTACGAGAACGGTGCATCGAATCATGTACAGGTGGATCAAAGACAAAACTGTAAGCACTCCTCACCGTGTACACCTCATTGAACTCCTCTGTGAGTCTGGTTTGGAATTGCGATGCCCTGGAACAATCCCAAACACTATGATCGTCACCCAACTCAGAACTAACGTCAAGAGTACGATCAGCGTCCAACTCAAAGAGTGGGTTATCATAAATCGAACCACCATCAAATTCAAACAATGGATTATTCACAAACTGCACAATCACTCCATCCTGATCGGAATCATCCATCTCTGAATCGCTAGAATAATAAACTGAGTTGTACTCCTGACTAGGCTCCAGCGGTGTGACCATAATCAGCTGAAGTAGAAAAGATTGATTTGCTTCGGGAGAGGAAACAAATCATCACAGTACCAATCTCCCCAAACGGTTGAAGGACTCTGAATATCTGGCGTGAAGATAGGCGGTATGAGGTTAATCACAACTCTCCGATTATCAACAACCATGTCACAGGAACTATCAATGATCTGCCCTGCATCACCTATCACGGGACTAGTCTCATGAGAACCGGGTGCAATGCGTGGCTCACTGCAACTCTCGTCGAGTGCACTCATCCTATCTGTATCAACTGATCCTGTGACCGAGATGGAGGTAACCTCATCCTCAACATCTCCTACACTGCTATGAACCATGGGTATATATTCCTCACCAACCACTGCCATGCAAGACTGCACGATGTCCAAAGGTGGTGAAGACTGTGCTAACCTCAACGCCACGGTAAGCCTCTCAATCTGTAACTGTGACTCTCGAAGAGCCAACTGGGTGCTCTGCAATGAATTCGCAGTCACCTCAAGCTCATGAGTGAACAAATCGATCCGCTCCTCTTTTCCCTTCCATGCACCATAACAAATGCAATCCCACTCGAGAAGGAAATCTCTGTCCGCAAGTAATCTTAGGTAATTTTGTTTCATTGTTCCAATCGCCTCTCGGAGTGCATGTACCACTGCAAGGGAAAAACCACTATCACTGTGCTCATCTATCAAAGAAGGACTCCAACTGTAGGTAGTCAACATCCGACGAGCAACGTCGAAATGCTCAAGGGCGGTGGAAATCATAGTGTCGTCTACATGTAGTTGCCCAACCAAATGATGAGGACTCTGAAACTTACGACCCCCATACAAGATATCCTGTTCACCATATGCACTATGATATGACGCTGATCCGTCATCACTCACCTCATGATCTGCAGCATCGTGTGTGCTCTCAACCATGCACACCTCAACATCTAAGGTACTGCTGCTCTGTACCTCGAAGGATGGCTCAACTGGTACGGTAGAAGTTGCTGGTCTGACAGTATCCTCACACGCTTCTACTCCGACAGTGACTGCATGCTCATCCAACGCATGATCCTGGGATTCCGTATCAACATATGAATCCTTTAGCTGGTTTTCAATGGTCTGATCCGAAAAATCAGATTCGTCATAACATAAATCCTCAATACCAACTGCATCTGTAGTACCCAACTCTGGAGTCTCTTCACGTGACGACTCAATAGGGTTAGTTTGCACCTCTGAAACAGCTATTATATCAGGCTCACGCAAAGTTTCACCATCGCTGTTATAAAAATCAGAAGTAACCTTCAGGGTAGAAATTTCTTGAGTCACCTCCTGCAAAGACGATGTAAGTAAGCCATTACCCGAAGTTGTGCTAGTGTGCTTATGGATCAAATAAGCACTTCGATCAAATTCATCACACAAATTTCTGCCTACTTCGTAAGAGACTGAAGATATCAAATCACTCTCATGAAGAATTGTATAATCATCAGATGTAGATTCTCTATCCTTCCCAGGTGTAAACAACTCACGAGCTGTAGTGAGATATCTCTGTTTTTCAAACTCCGTCTTATGGCCAAGACTCGGGTGCACATCCACGTAACTCATGAAAGGAAGTTTTTCTTTAATCTTCTGAGGTAAGATGCTATACTCCTGGAACATGCTAATCACTACTCCTTCTGTGCTCTGCGGTGTCCTGTCAATGGTTATCCTCCCACTTATCTCAGGTGATTCTAACTGCCACTCGTTGTTCACTGCCCTAAGTGTGCCGGTGAA
>VDFB02236696.1:0-19948 GCA_007258455.2 Sequoia sempervirens
GATTTCTAGAACACTCTCCCTGCATGGCGGATGAGTTGAATCTATCTCCTCATCTTTTGTTGTTGAACCAGTCTTTATGGATTTGGTCTTCAATTCTTCAAGTGGAAATTGAATTCCCTTCCTTCAATCGTGGTACCTGCAAAATATCTCGCCATCTTTTCCTGAGGAAGAAGGTTAGCTCAACATGTTCATCCTTTAAGACAATCCATTACTTTATTCATTCATTCATTAAGTATTAAACTAAGGCAAACATTGTTTCAGATATGGCTGGAGGAAGTTTTGGTAGTGGAGGCTACAGGAAGGTTTATGATCACAAAAATCCATAAAGTATTTATCAAACTAATAAAACATTAAAGGTAATAATCATGGGACTTCTTATCACAAGATACTCATCATATTTAAGTCATAAAAAGGTCTATATCCTATCCCATAAACAGACTGAATGTTTGTTTTAGCATAATAAAAACAACAAAGTATTTATAAAAGTATGATCAAAATGTGCCAAAGACTTGGCTCATCACTCCCCTCAACCAACTACTTGCTAGACCCTTCAGCAAGTCTAGCATTCCTTCTTCTGGAAAACTCTCTCAAATATGCACTCAGTTGTTGTCCACATTCGCCATTCTAGAAACTCCAGAAGTGAGCTCGCATTGCCTCCAGCCTTTGCCATCTATTATCTTCAGAACTTCTATTATAAGTGTTGTTATCCCCCTATATAGCCAATAATGGCCATAGGAGAATAGGCGGCTGCATAACCAAGGGCAACCAATTCTCCTTCTTTGTTCTGGCATTCCTCATGTACCTCTTTTCCCTTCTGATTGCTGCATACATGGTATTGGGAGTATGTGGTTCTGCTTTCTTTAATTGAAATGAAAGATGCTCCCATCTGTTCTGAATGTGTAGGGTTGCAGCATTAAAATCATTGTTTATAATTTGGGAGTATTGAGAAAATACCTCTTGTCTTAGAGGCTCAATCAGTGGCCTGGCTCTTTCATCTCTCCACAATTTCTTCCAATCAAAGTAAATACCCATTCCATTTCTAGATTCATTTCTTACAGACAATGGCATATTTACTTCATCATGCATATGGCTATCAAATTGTTCTCCTCTGCTTATTTCATTGGTGATCCAGGAGATTAGAGTGCTGATATGAATATCACTGACATAACATAAGGGATTCCATTCTTTATCCTGGGATACAACCAAATTGTGCAAATAAAATTCACATACGAGGTTCCTGATGTGCAGAGGTGAATCCCTGTATGCTTCATAAAATTCCTCAGGGGTATCCAAAGAAGGATTCTTACCTTTCTAGACTCTAATTAGTTGGAAGTTCAAATACAGCTCCTTGAGATACATTGCGTAGACAGGTGAAGGTACACGACATTGCATCAGTTGTGGAACCAGCTCTACCAACTGGTTGAGAGTGTCATTCAAGTTAGCAATTTCCAGATTCTTGTTCTGGATTACCCTTTGTAGTCTCTCAATTTCAAGTGCAAAAGCAGTCTGTTGTTGCTAAAGTTCTTGAAAACATGCCATGCAACAAATTTTGTGACATGGAGTGGTGGTCTATGATTATAGCACACCGCAGGTGTCTCCTGTACTTCTTCAAACACATCCACCTTACCTTGCTCTTCTTCTGACGGAAACACAACCGGCTCTTCCTCCTTCTCATCACATTCCATATCTTCCTATAGCTGCTCTGCAATGGCAGCCAACTTATTCAGGCCAGCCCCTTCAGGTGTACTCACAACCTCCTCGATAACAGGTTCTTCTTCTCTTAGTTCAGGACTGGAAGGATCTGAAGGCGGTGTGGCAGGAGTAGTATTAAGTGATTGGTGGGTTGCCTGGTTCTGGAGCCTAGAGCTCCTTCTTATGGAAGTAGGAACTATTTTGTGCTCTTTGGAAGGTTTTGCTATAGGAATAGAGAAGTTTCCCTTTTTCTTTCTTTTTACAAGCTCAGGGGTTGCTACAATAGGTGACTTTCCTTTCCTATCCTTGGGAGACGGCTCATGAATTTTGATAGGACCTTGTGCCGGCTGCTTGGGAGTTCTTTCAAAAAGAGGAACATCATCCTGTGAACCAGATTATTCCTGTGGAGAGGACATAGCAGCAAAGGTTTGGCCTGCGGACTGGGAGGTTCGTTGTTTAAAGGTAAGAGGTTCACCCCTAGGTCCTACATTTTGAATTTTAGGGTTGAATTGGACCGTGAATTCCTCCCAGGTCATTCCTGATGCGTCTTGAATGGATTTTTCAACAAGTAATTTAATAAGGCAGTGGTGAGATATAGAGTTAACCCTACCCTTTTTAAATTCAGCAGCACTGTTGGATAGCAAATTGTAAAGAAATTCGAGAATATTCATCAACAATCCATGGTGTAAATGAGACAAAAGTTTGAAGTGATGAGAATGCAGGACTAAAAACCTACCTTCACAGGTTATGTATTTGATGATATACCCTACCGTGACACCCAGTCCTGCGGCAGACTCATTCTTTGTGCACCTTGCTTGTCTACCCGTAGAGGAGGGTCATTTGGCCGAGTGAACTCAGCCCTGGCGCTTCTTGCATCTCTTCCTCTGGGAAATGGTTCTCTGACTTGAGGTAATCCCGTTACCTCAGCAATTCTATCAATTGATGCATTGACTATTATGCCTCTAGCTTTTGCTTCCCCATCATGAAATGTCCTTGTGAATTCCTCTGCAATGTCTGTATTAAAAGTTCTGAGCTTCAGGAAGTAATTGAGCCACCCATATTGTTTGAATAGTGGCACATGCAGCACATCCTGCAATAGGATGCTATGGTCTATAGGCTCATGCCGAATCGACTGACCTCCCATTTCCTTGGTGTTTTGTAATTAAATGCGTTAAGCAATGCTCACCTGTATTTTACAACTGAACTTCCTATAACCCAATTAATGAACCCTTCTACAATTCTATAGCACTCTGCCCCTCCCCTCAACTGAAACTTTTGAACCTCTTTTCAAAAGTGACAAAAAAATAGGGAAAACAATGTGATCATGCAATCTTTTTTAGGGAGAGAGTAATCATGGATAATCTTTTTTAGGTTCATTATTGCAGGAAGGAAAGATTGCTTGATTATTAATTACAGGTTTCATATATTGAGGGTTCTTGACAACTGACGAGACAAGCTTATGGCTGCGATAATAAGGACATGGTGAAGTAATATCATAGAAAAACATGCTCAATCGTGCGAATGAGCAGAAGGAAATGGCAACCATATAGGAAATTGTTCACGCTAATTAATACTAAATTAAATGCAATAAATAAAGTAACTGAAGCAATCTTAAAGTGAAGTGGAGCGTACCTGGAGAGAATCGTCATAATTATCTGATGTGACCTCCTTCTTCATTGCAATACATGACACGGAGAAACGTGGATGATATGGGAAATGACAGGTGGATGATGTGGAAGAGAGAGAGTGAGTACAGATTGTGGATGAAGTGAATGAATGGAATGGGGATCTTATTAGATAACCCCTTTATTATGATTTGGTATGCACTTTTATGCATGGCTTGGAAATTTGAGCCTAAGCTCAATTCCTTTGGCTGCAGGATCACTGCTATCCTGCTCAATTTCGAACTATCTCAGAAATGTTTCCTTGTCAATGGGTTTAGAATAGAGCTTTAGGTGATGCCCATTGACTAGTAGCTTGAATCGGACCTCATCAATGGTCCTTAATTGAACAACACCATTGGTGAATACCTCCTCTATCTCATATGGACCCAACCATCTGGTTTGTAGTTTTCCTGGACTGTCCTTATATCATGAGTCATAAAGCAGAGCCCAATCTCCTACTTTGAATTTCTTTTCCTTGATGTATTTATCATGCCACCTTATTCTCTGATTTTGTATCATCTCAGTGTGCTGCAGGGCATTCTTTCAGAGCTCATCCAGAGCATTGAGCTGCATGACTTTGTCCTTTTGTGCATTTGTTAAATCCATGTCCATCTCTAATGTTGTTCTTAGAGTCTTATGTTCAAATTCTATTGGCATCACAGCTAGTTTACCATACACCATTTCAAAAGGTGTATATCCTATAGCAGTCTTCCAGGTAGTACGGTAGGCCCATATAGCTTCTGGTAACCTTGCAGCCCTGTCCTTCCTATGCAAATCTACAGTTTTAGTCAAAATGGCCTCTATGTCCCTATTGGTGACCTCAACCTGGCCATTGGCCTGGGGGTGATAAGGAGTTGATTTCCTGTGCCGTATATTGTATTCATTTACTAAGGCTATGATAAGTGTAGAAGTGAATTGTGCTCCTTGATATGTCACTATTTCCCTAGGGACACCAAACCTAGTGAATATTTCCTCATAGAGGAATTCGGCTACTTTATTATCCCTAGCATGTTTCATAGGTTTAGCCTCTACCCATTTTGTCACATAATCTGTGCATACAAGGATGTAGGACTTACCATTGGAAGGTGGATCAATTGGTCCTACAAAATCCATTCCCCATTTGTCGAAGGGTGTAACGACAACTTGTGGAAATAGAGGCATCTCATCAGATCGAGTTGGTCTTCCCATCCTTTGGCATCTGTCACATCTCCTGGTATATTTGGCTGCATCTCTATGTAGAGTTGGCCAATAGTAGCCAATATTTAAAATTTTCATTGTTGTTCTTTTGGCAACAAAATGTCCACCACACGGCTCATCATAGCTTGCATGCAGTATATCATGAGTTCCCTCCTCTTGTACACATCTCCTCATAACTTGATTTGGCCCTGTATAAAACATGCAATCTGCAATTCAAGAAAAGTTAAAGCTTTTCTCAACCAATAATCTCTTTTCCTTAGGGGAGAATTGAGGAGGAGTTCTTCTTGCGGCTAGATAATTTGCTATATCGGCATACCATGGGTGAATAACCTTGATTGCAAATAGGTGCTCATTAGGAAAGGAGTCTTCAATAAGTGCAAAGTCATCTTGCCTTTGAATTCTAGAAAGGAAATTAGCAACCACGTTGGCTTTACCTGGCTTGTCCACAATTGTAATGTCAAATTCCTGCATCAGCAATAACCATCTTGCCAGTCTCCTAGCTATTGAGCTTTTGTTCATGAGATACCGGATTGCTGCATGATCAATGTGAACAAATATCTGATAACCGGTGATGTAATGCCTAAATTTATTAAGGGCATAGATGATTGCCAACATTTATTTTTCTATAACAGTGTAGTTTAATTCAGCCCCTTGTAGATTTTTGCTTATGTTGTAGAGTGCATGTTCTGTTGAACCACCCTTCTTCCCTAACATAGCTCCAATGGCATAATCTGATGCATCAGTATGAATATGAAATGGAAGTGACCAATTAGGTCCTTTCAGAATAGGAATGTTTTTTCACATTCCTCTGTCCAAGAAAAATCTGCATCTTTCTTTAGCAGACTATATAAGGGGCCTGTTGTTTGGCTAAAGTCCTTAATGAATCTTCTATAGTATCTAGCATGGCCTAGAAATCTCCTTACTTCTTTCTGCTTGGCAGGAAAGGGTAGATTAGAGATGACCTCAATCTTAGCAAGATCAACCTATATTCCTGCAGTAGAAATATAGTGACCAAGCACTATTCCCTCCTACATCATCATGAAGTACTTTTGATTATTCAACAATAGGTTGTGATCTTCACATCTCTGTAGTACTTTCTTCAAGTTGGCTTGAGCTTCCTCAAATGTTGTACCATAAGCAGTAAAGTCATCCATGTATATTTCCATGCAATCATATGAGATGTCTGAGAAGATACTTATGACTGCCCTTTGGAAAGTTGCAGGTGCATTACAGAGACCAAAAGGCAAAACTGAATAGGAAAACATTCCCCAAGGGCATGTAAAAGTAGTCTTGATCCTCAGGAGCAATCTTGATTTGATTGTACCCACTGAAGCCATCTAAGAATGAGAAGTACTTTTTCCTAGCTAAATTATCTAGAACTTGATCAATGAATGGAAGCGGAAAGTAATCTTTCTTTGTTGCCAAGTTGAGCTCTCTGTAATCTACACATACCCTCCATTTTCCTCCTTTCTTAGGAACAATAATCAATGGGGAAACCCACTGACTATCCGAGATTGGGTAGATAAAGCTAGTTGTTAACATTTTCTACAATTCTTCTTTAACAATTTCTCTCAAAGCTGGATTGATTCTTCTTTGAGGCTGCCTAACAGGTCTAAACTCATTGTTAATGTATATGTGATGTGTATAGAGTTTTGGGTCTAAACCCTTCATGTCACCATATCCCCAAGCAAAAGCTGACTTATGATTGGTAAGCATTTTAACCATAGATTCTTGTTGCTCACTGGTGAGGTTTTTATTGATGCTCAAGGTTTTTGTGCGGCTACCTCAACTTGGGAGGTTAAATCTACCATAGATACTTTAGAAATAAATGGCATTTCTACCTCATGGGGTAGCAAGGTGTGTAAGCAGTCAGTTGTTGCAGGATAATGAGCTGATGTAGGCGAAGGAAGAATGGTCTGCAAGGAATATGGATTTTTTTCACAATGAAAGTATTTGGTACCATAGTTATTTAGCAGGATATTGGACAGTATACCTTCTTCTTCTTGTTGTGCAATGAAAGGCTCTCTGGTAATTATCATTAGATTGGCCACGGAGTTCACTTCCTCCTCTTCTCCCAAATCTGGCCAAACAACCTCTCTAGACTCAAGTTGGGGCTAGGCTGGAGAATAGAGGGTAAGCTTCTTTGTGCTATACCCATCATATATTGTCATGTTACCCAACCTACAACCAATGTAAGCATCAGCAGTAGTGAACCAAGGCCTTCCTAGTATGACAGGGTATCCCCCTAATGATTCCTTTGGAGATAAGACCATAGTCGGGGGTAATCGATCCAATTTAGGATCTAAGACAATTGCTTAAAGAATGCATAACAATTACAATTCCAATCTCCAAATTACTAAAATGAAATCAACACCATAACATAATTAAACTAATGGAATTGAGAAAAAAATAGAATTTAGAAGGAGACAAGAAAGAGAAAATGCAAATAGCTTGATAACGAAGTTCGTCATAAAAATGACTACGTCTCTGGGTCCCTCTCCAAAGAGTAGACCGATCTGATTGATATTTCAAAAATTCAGCATTACAATAGCTAGCAAGCTCTTCCCTTCAAGCACGACGGAATTCCAGCATTCTCCCAACGTACAGGAACAACAAATTATCTCCCAAAATGCTCTAAGTCTCCAACACTTGAGGAATTCTCAATTGCCCCTCTAAGCCTCTAATCTCCCCTTTTTATACAAAAAATTTACTCAATTTGGTTAACAACCAAATGATTTACAAAATCCACCTTATCTCTCCATTTTTACATAAAAATCTTAATAATCTCCTTTACATAGATCAATTAACAATAATATCCCCCTTTAAAAATTCCAAGCCCCTAATTTTATTATTTCCGGGCATTTGTTGTTACAAAATAAATCTTGATTTATTTTGTTGGGGTGGCAAATTTAATTGTTTTAGGAGAAAAATATTGAAAATCTCCTTAAATGTGGGGATTCCACCTTTATGGAAGGCTCCCCACAAAATGTGGGCCATCCCCATGTTAGGTGGTGCCCCCACTTTAGGTGGGTTACCCCCCATAACATGGGTGGCATTCCCACATAATGTGGGTCGCCCCCCATGTGTGGGTGGCTTCCCACATAAAGTGGGCGCCCCCCTTAATGGGTGGGTTTTATCCCACTTTTTTAGGAGTTTAGTTTTATACATTTTTTCATTTATTTTATTTTTATTTTTATATATTTTTTTTGAATTATTTTTTTCCCAAACTATTTTCCAAATGGAGGATTGAGAAGATGACAAGTGTCAAGGGCTGATTGGCCGTGGTGCTGACTGGGTGTTGATGTCATCAGGTTGACCCAGATTTTGACCATCTATAACTTCGTCATACGGACTCCGTTTTTCGTGAAATGAACTTCGTCGGAATTGTGATGATGAGCACTGTTGACCTTGGCTGATTTTGATAGCTTTGATTTTTTCCCTTTTTCTGGCCTATTTTCTGAGGGTTGACCATAGGTTGACCTTACATATTTTGAGCTTCAGGACTTCGATTGACTCTATTCGAGTTGCATTGGAGTCAAGATTTCACCCTCTTGTTGATGATATCGATTCTGAAGATAAAAGAGAAACTTCAATTTTTGACGAAGATCCTCCAGATCAGTCCTCCCCACTGGAGAGCTTTTGGACCTCCGAAAGCTTGATTACTCAGAAAGTAAGTGAGGGTAAAGTTCCCTCACTTTATAAATCTCCATCCATTTTTCCTTGCTTGGATTCATCCCCTTCAGTCCCACTCTGAGGTACTCAACTGCTCCCCTTCATGAAGTCCTGGTTTTCCTGTCTAGGATGATGTCTTCAGGAAACTCTGACATGTACTCTGGTGAAAGATCATCAACTGATGGAACCTGAATGTTAGTCTCCTCGTCCAATATCATCGGAGGTTCATACAACTTCAAGTTCTCAACATTAACAACTGAATAGATCTACATGTATGGAGGATGATTAAGGCGGAAGGCGTTGGTTCCAATCTTTTCCAAGATCTCAAAGGGACCATACCAAATTGGCTTGAGCTTTCTTCCTTCACCTTGCATTCTTTCCTTGCTAATATGTAACCAAACGCGGTCATCAACTTGAAAATGATGATCAGTTGTTTATCATGTCGAGCCTTGTATTGGGCTTGACTCTTTTCCAACTGTGCTTCCACTGCCTGATGGATGGCTTGAACTTTCTAGATGAACTTCAAAGCCTTTTCTGCATCATGGCGTCCATCTTCAACATCATCTTTCCCAAAAGCAAAATCCATCAGAGTCTTTGGCACATAACCGAAACAAGTCTCAAAAGGAGACCTCTTTGTAGAAGAGTGTCTTGCATGGTTGTAAGCATGCTACACATAGTGAAGACTCTCATCCCACAATTTGGGATGCTTGTTGTAGTAGCCTCTGAGTAGATGCACAATTGTCCTGTTTACTACCTCTGTCTATCCATTGGTTTGTGGATGGAAGGCTATGCTCTTCTTTAGTCTAGTGTCCATGAGTCCCCACAAAGCTGACCAAAATTCCCCTAGGAATCGAGAATCTTGATCCGATACAATAGAAGTAGGTAACCCAAAATGAACCCATACAAATTGGAAGTACATTTGAGCTGTCAGTTCAGCAGTGACTTTCTTTTTACATGGCATTAAGGTACACATTTTGCTGAACCGATCAACTACTACATAAAGATAATCATGACCCTTCCTAGACATAGGTAAACCCCCAACAAAATCCATAGGCACACTTTCCCATGGATGAGATGGAACAGGTAATAGTGTGTACAACCCTAGTTTTCTGTTACTTGGTTTACTAGTTGCACACATAATACAACCTTTAATGTATTTGGCGACAGTTTCCTACATTTTAGGCCAATAACAATATTTCTGTAATTGAGTAACTATTTTACTTACCCCAAAATGTCCCGCAATCAAAGAAGTGTGAGCTTCACGGATTACATGTGCTTGTTCATCTTTTGGAACACATAACTTGCCCAAATGATACAAAATTTTATCGTATTGTTTGCCTGCAATTAAAGCTAAATAAATATCCTTAAGGTTTTCATCATTAGCATATTGTTCCTAAAAGCTTTCATGCACCATGGAACTACCTTTAAGGATGATCAAAGTATTCATAACAGGAATCCTAGAAAGCATATCTGCTACTTTGTTATGGGTCCCTTTCTTGTACTTAATTACTAAGTGAAACTATTGCAAAAATCCCATCCATCTAAAATTCCTACTTTGCTGTAGTTTAGACTATGATTGAAAGCATTGTAGTGGTTGGTGATCAGTGTGGGTTACAGTTTCTTTCCCCATTATGTAATGTTTCCATTTCTTAACACTCTGAACTAATGCATAAAGTTCTTTATCATAAGTAGGATAGTTACTTACTGCTCCTGAAAAGGTTTCAGAGTGGTAGTAGACTGGTTTACCTCCTTGCATAAGAACAGCTCCCATGGAAAACCTGTTTGCATCAGTCTCGATCTCAAATGGCTGGTGTAGATCTGGTAAAGCCAGAACTAGTGCAGTGCTTAACTTTTCCTTCAAACTGTTGAAGGCCTTTTATTGTGGACCTCCCCACTGAAAAGTTGTCTTTGTACTTGTCAATGCGTGCAATGATGATGCAATGTAGGAGAAGTTTGCAATGAACTTTCTCTAGTACTAGACTGCACCTAAGAAACTTCTGAATTCTGTTATAGTACTTGGCTTAGGCCAGTTTACAATAGCTTTGACCTTCGCAGGGTCTACTTTCAATTGACCATTCCCTACGACATAGCCTAAGTACACTAGAGATGTCTTTGCAAATTCACATTTAGACATCTTTACATAAAGTTTTTCTTTTCTTAAAACATCAAAAAGTTTCTTTACATGACTTACATGATCATCCCAAGGCTTGCTAAATATAAGAATATCATCTAGATAGACAATGACAAAATCATCAATGAAAGGACGAAATACATCATTCATGACTCGCATGAACGTTGCAGGCGCATTACAAAGCCCGAAGGGCATAACCAACCATTCATAAAGTCCCTGTTTTGTCTTGAAAGCAGTTTTCCAAATGTCATCTTCTGCAATTCTAATCTGATGATAACCACTTCGCAAATCTAATTTAGTGAAATAAACTGCATGTTTCAATTGATCCAGTAAATCATCAATTCTTGGAAGAGGGTACCTATTTTTTACCGTTATCTTGTTCAGGGCGTGGTAGTCAATGCACATTCTCCAAGATCCATCTTTCTTTGGAACCAACACAATTGGAGAACCACAAGGAGATGTACTAGGATGGATAACTCCTTTCTCCACTAACTCCTGAACCTGTTTCTTGATTTCCTCATTCTGCATAATGGATAAACGGTATAAGCCGATATTAGGCAATGGCACATCCTGCTACAGTTGAATTTCATGTTGTATTTCCCTCTTGGGTGGCAACCCCTTTGGTTCCTAAAACAAGTCATCATAAGCGGAAACAACTTTGACCATTTCAACCTTGTGTTTTGGGTCACACCCCTTAAATGCCTCAGAGTTATCTTCTTCTTTGGCTTTTAGAAGCATTAACAAAAAGTTCTTACTAGAGTTGACTAACCTTTTCATTTGACCAGCATTAACTAGTGAGAGATTGGTCTTGACCTTGTGTGCACGTACAATGTATTCTACCCCATCTTTAAAAAGATGATACTTTTTCTCCCCCCTATAAAAGATTTCCTTTTTGTCATATAGATAAGGACTCCCTAATACAAGCCCACAAATATCCAGAGGTACAACATCTACTTCTACTTCATCAATGAAATTAGCAGTGATGGCAAAACACAATTTGCACTATTTTATCACCTGCAACTGTGCATCATTACATACCCATCCAAGTGGATAGGGCTTAGGATGAGGAGTAGTAGTTAGATTCAATTTCTTAACAACCTCTTCAGAAATCAAGTTGACTTGAGAGCCTGAATCAAATAGTGTATCAATCTTTGTGTGTTTAGTTACCACACGAATGTGGAACAGTTCATTCTGTTGTTTATCAACTTTAGGAGTGGATACTTTACTTGCATTACTTGTACTTGCATTAGAAATACTTGCATCGGAAGAGAGAATTATACTTTTCCCTTTACCTTGGATCCTGGCAGCAACAATCTTTGTCTCATCTCCAGAATCAGATCTAAGATCCTGTTGAATGATAGCAGTAGTAGTCTTTTGTTTGCCTTTATTTCCTCCAAATATTTTTGGCCTTGCTTCCAGATGCAATTTCCAGCACCTCGATTCATCATGCCCCTCTTTCTTGCAATGCGAGCATGTGGGTTTTTCACCCTCTTTCTTCACCGTAGCTGTCTTCTTTCCTTTACCTTTATCTTTTTCTTTATCTTTACCCTTAGACTTTCCATCAAACTTAGATGGATTTTTATCAAACTTATCAATGAATGATCCCTTACCTCTAGACTCTAAGTGGGTAGCTTGGACACAAACTTCGTCAAGGTTATTGGGATTCAAAACCAAAATTGAATGTCTAAGGTAGGAATGAAGACCTCCTATATAATTCAACAAAGTATCCTGTGTGTACAATGGAACATCTAATGTAATAGCCCTTTTACGAAATTCATGAGTGTACTCCTGAACGGACTGACCTTTCCCTTGCCTAAACATCTGCCAATTCATCATTAGTTGTTGCATGTAGCCTAAGGGATAGAATTGATTTTTAAGAGCACTTACAAATTCTGTCCAGGACAAGTTGACTTTACCATGTTGGGAGATTTCTTCTCTAGTCCTACTCTCCCACCAAGTTAGAGTTGTACCCCCTAATCGAAGAGTAGCAAGTTGGATCCTATCAGCATCATCTACAAGGTTTTGGACTCTACAATATACTTCAACCTGCTGAATCCAATCATCTAGTTTTTCAGCATTTAATTCACCACATTATTTTGGTAAGTCAAATTTTGCATCCAACTTAATTTTGGGCTTATGTGCACCCTTAAAAGGATTAAAAGGCATAGAATGAGTAGAAGAAGGAGAAGAAGGAGAAGATGGAGAAGAGGGAGAAGAAGGAGAAGAGGGAGGTGTCTTCGGAGGCTCAGGATCATCTCCTGATTTCTTTCCTTTGCCTGCATGAGCTTCATGTCTCTGCATCTTTTCTTGCCTCTCCTGGAATAAGACTTTGACCATGGCCTTCATGTCAAGAAAATCCTTTTTAAATTCCTTCTCACCAAGCTCAGAACTTTGTCCATCATCTGGATTTTCCATCTGTGTTCGTGAATAAGCTCTTCTTCTTCCAATCTCTGGATTATACTCTTCAATTTTTCCTTTTCCTTGTTGAAGTTGGGAACGTGTAAGCATTCGAATCTGCAATACTTAGTCAAAACATAGCTCTGATACCAATTTGATCTGATTTAGGATCTAAGACAATTGCTTAAAGAATGCATAACAATTACAATTCCAATCTCCAAATTACTAAAATGAAATCAACACCATAACATAATTAAACTAATGGAATTGAGAAAAAGACATAATTTAGAAGGAGACAAGAAAATGCAAACAACTTGATAGCGGAGTTAGATCCTAAAAGCTGACTACATCTCTTTAGGTCCCTCAAAGAGTAGGCCGATCCGATTGATATCTTCAGGAATTCAGCATTATAATAGTTGGCAAGCTCTTCCTTCAAGCCGCAATGAATTCCAGCATTCTCCGTACAGAATAACAAATTATCTCCCAAAATGCTCTAAAGTCTCCAACACTTGAGGGAATTCTCAATTTCCCTCTAAGCCTCTAATCTCCCTTTTTATGCAAAAGAATTTACTTACTCAGATTTGGTTAACAGCCAAATGATTTCCAAGGGAATCCTATATCTCCATTTTTTACATAAAATCTTAATAATCTCCTTTATTAGATAGAATTAACAATAATATCCCCTTTAAAATTCCAAATGAATTTTATTCTTTCAGGGCATTTGTTGTTTACAAAATAAATCTTGATTTATTTTTGTTGGAATTAACAAATTTAATTGTTTTAGGAAAAATATTGGAAAATCTCATGAAATGTGGGGATTCCACCTTTATGGAAGGCTCCCACACAAAGATGTAGACCCCATCCCATGTTAGGTGGTGCCCCACTTTAAGATTCGATTCACCCCATAACATGGGTGGTGTTCCCCACATAATGGTGAAAGCCCCATGTGTGGGTAACTTCCACATAAAGTGGCGCCCCTTAATGGGTGGGTTTATCCCATTTTTTAGGAGTTTAATTTTATACTTTATTTTTCATTTATTTTATTTCGATTTTTATATTTTTTTTTTTCCAAAATATTTGCCAAATGGAGGATTGAGGAGATGACAAGTGTCAAGGGCTGATTGGCCGTGGTGCTGACTGGGCATCGATGTCATCAGATTGACCCAAATTTTGACCATCTGTAACTTCGTCATACAGACTTCGTTTTTCATGAAACGAACTTCGCCGGAATCGTGATGATGAGCATTACATAATGGTGTTGACTTTGGCCAATTTTGACAAATTTGATTTTTTCCCTTTTTCTAGCCTGTTTTCTAAGGGTTGACCATAGGTTTGACCTTACATATTTTGAGCTTTGGGACTCCAATTGACTGTTCGAGTTGCATTGGAGTCAAGATTTCACCCTCTTGTTGATGATACCGATTCTGAAGATAAAAGAGAAACTTCAATTTTTGACGAAGATCCTCCAGATCAGTCCTCCCCACTGGAAAGCTTTTGGACCTCCGAAAGCTTGATTACTTGGAAAGTAAGTGAGGGTAAAGTTACCTCACTTTACCAATCTCCATCCATTTTGCGTTGCTTGGATTCATCCCCTTCAGTCCCACTCTGAGGTACTCAACTGCTCCCCCTCGTGAAGTCTTGGTTTTCCTGTCTAGAATGATGTCTTCAGGCAACTCTGAAATGTACTCTGGTGAAAGATCATCAACTGATGGAACCTAAATGTCAGTCTCCTCATCCAATATCATCGGAGGTTCATACAACTTCAAGTTCTCAACATTGACAACTGAATAGATCTGCATGTATGGAGGAAGATTGAGGCGAAAAGCATTGGTTCCCATCTTTTCCAAGATCTCAAAGGGACCATATCGAATTGGCTTGAGCTTTCTTCCTTCGCCTTGCATTCTTTCCTTGCTAATATGTAACCAAACGCGGTCACCGACTTGAAAATGATGATCAGTGCGATGTTTATCATGTCTAGCCTTGTATTTGGCTTGAATCTTTTCCAACTGTGCTTCCACTGCCTGATGGATGGCTTGAACTTTCTGGATGAACTTCAAAGCCTTTTCTGCATCATGGTGTCCATCTTCAACATCATCTTTCCCAAAAGCAAAATCCATCGGAGTCTTTGGCACATAACCAAAACAAGTCTCAAAAGGAGACCTCTTTGTAGAAGAGTGTGTTGCATGGTTGTAAGCATGCCGCACATAGTGAAGACTCTCATCGCACAATTTGGGATGCTTGTTGCAGTAGCCTCTGAGTAGATGCACAACTGTCCTGTTTACTACCTCTGTCTGTCCATCGATCTGTGGATGGAAGGCTGTGCTCTTCTTTAGTCTAGTGTCCATGAGTCCCCACAAAGCTGACCAAAATTCCCCTAGGAATCGAGAATCTCGATCCGATACAATAGAAGTAGGTAACCCAAAATGAACCCATACAAATTGGAAGTACATTTGAGCTGTCAGTTCAGTAGTGACTTGCTTTTTACATGGCATTAAGATACACATTTTGCTGAACTGATCAACTACTACATAAAGATAATCATGACCCTTCCTAGACATAGGTAAACCCCCAACAAAATCCATAGATACACTTTCCCATGGACAAGATGGAACAGGTAATGGTGTGTACAACCCTAGTTTTCTGTTACTTGGTTTACTAGTTGCACACATAATACAACCTTTAATGTATTTGGCGACAGTTTCTTGCATTTTAGGCCAATAACAATATTTTGTAATTGAGTAACTGTTTTACTTACCCCAAAATGTCCTGCAATCAAAGAAGTGTGAGCTTCACGGATTACATGTGCTTGTTCATCTTTTGGAACACATAACTTGCCCAAATGATACAAAAGTTTATCCTGCACATAGTAATCTTTCTCTCCTATCTGTTTGCCTACAATTAAAGCTGAATAAATATCCTTAAGGTTTTCATCATTAGCATATTGTTCCTGAAAGCTTTCATGCACCATGGAACTACCTTTAAGGATGATCAAAGTATTCATAACAGGAGGCCTAGAAAGCATATCTGCTACTTTGTTATGGGTACCTTTCTTGTACTTAATTACTAAGTGAAACTGTTGCAAAAATCCCATCCATCTAAAATGCCTACTTTGCTGTAGTTTAGATTGTGATTGCAAGTATTGTAGTGGTTGGTGATCAGTGCGGATTACAATTTCTTTCCCCATTATGTAATGTTTCCATTTCTTAACACTTTGAACTAATGCATAAAGTTCTTTATCATAAGTAGGATAGTTACTTACTGCTCCTGAAAAGGTTTCAGAGTGGTAGTAGACTGGTTTACCTCCTTGCATAAGAACAGCTCCCATGGCAAACCCGCTTGCATCAGTCTCGATCTCAAATGGCTGGTGTAGATCTGGTAAAGCCAGAACTGGTGCAGTGCTTAACTTTTCCTTCAAACTGTTGAAGGCCTTTTGTTGTGGACCTCCCCACTGAAAAGTTGTCTTCGTACTTGTCAATGCGTGCAATGATGATGCAATGTAGGAGAAGTTTGCAATGAACTTTCTCCAGTACTGGACTGCACCTAAGAAACTTCTGACTTCTATTACAGTACTTGGCTTAGGCCAGTTTACAATAGCTTCGACCTTCGCAGGGTCTACTTTAAATTGACCATTCCCTATGACATAGCCTAAGTACACTAGAGATGTCTTTGCAAATTCACATTTAGACTTCTTTACATAAAGTTTTTCTTTTCTCAAAACATCAAAATTTTTCTTTACATGACTTACATGATCATCCCAAGACTTGCTAAATATAAGAATATCATCTAGATAGACAATGACAAAATCATCAATGAAAGGACGAAAGACATCGTTCATGACTCTCATGAACGTGGCAGGTGCATTACAAAGCCCGAAGGGCATAACCAACCATTCATAAAGTCCCTGTTTTGTCTTGAAAGCAGTTTTCCAAATGTCATCTTCTGCAATTCTAATCTGATGATAACCACTTCACAAATCTAATTTAGTGAAATAAGCTGCATGTTTCAGCTGATCAAGTAAATCATCAATTCTTGGAAGAGGGTACCTATTTTTTACCGTTATCTTGTTCAAGGCGCGGTAGTCAATGCACATTCTCCAAGATCCATCTTTCTTTGGAACCAACACAATTGGAGAACCACAAGGAGATGTACTAGGACGGATAACTCCTTTCTCCACTAACTCCTGAACCTATTTCTTGATTTCCTCATTCTGCATAATGGACAAACGGTATAAGTCGATATTAGGCAATGACACATCTTGCTACAGCTGAATTTCATGTTGTATTTCCCTCTTGGGTGGCAACCCCTTTGGTTCCTGAAACAAGTCATCATAAGCGGAAACAATTTTGACCATTTCAACCTTGTGTTTTGGGTCACACCCCTTAAATGCCTCAGAGTTATCTTCTTCTTTGGCTTTTACAAGCATTAACACAAAGTTCTTACTAGAGTTGACTAACCTTTTCATTTGACCAACATTAACTAGTGTGAGATTAGTCTTGACCTTGTGTGCACGTACAATGTATTCTACCCCATCTTTAAAAAGATGATACTTGTTCTCCCCCCTATAAAAGATTGCCTTTCTATCAAACAGATAAGGACTCCCTAATACAAGCCCACAAATATCCAGAGGTACAACATCTACTTCTACTTCATCAATGAAATTAGCAGTGATGGAAAAACGCAATTTGCACTGTTTTGTCACCTGCAACTGTGCATCATTACATACCCATCCAAGTGGATAGGGCTTAGGATGAGGAGTAGTAGTTAGATTCAATTTCTTAACAACCTCTTCAGAAATCAAGTTGACTTGAGAGCCCGAATCAAATAATGTATCAATCTTTGTGTGTTTAGTTACCACACGAATGTGGAATAGTTCATTCCATTGTTTATCAACTTTAGGAGTGGATACTTTACTTGCATTACTTGTACTTGCATTAGAAATACTTGCATCAGAAGAGAGAATTATACTTTTCCCTTTACCTTGGATCCCGACAGCAACGATCTTTGTCTCATCTCCGGAATCAGATCCAAGATCCTGTTGAATGATAGCAGTAGTAGTCTTTTGTTTGCCTTTATTGCCTCCAAATCTTTTTGGCCTTGCTTCCGGATGCAATTTCCAGCACCTCGATTCATCATGCCTCTCTTTCTTGCAATGCGAGCATGTGGGTTTTTCACCCTCTTTCTTCACCGTAGCTGTCTTCTTTCCTTTACCTTTATCTTTTTCTTTATCTTTACCCTTAGACTTTCCATCAAAATTAGATGGCTTTTTATAAAACTTATCAATGAATGATCCCTTACCTCTAGACTCTAAGTGGGTAGCTTGGACACAAACTTCGTCAAGGTTATTGGGATTCAAAACCAAAATTAAATGTCTAAGGTAGGAATGAAGACCTCCTATATACTTCAACAAAGTATCCTGGGTGTACAATGGAACATCTAATGCAATAGCCCTTTTACGAAATTCATGAGTGTACTCCTGAATGGATTGACCTTTCCCTTGCCTAAACATCTGCCAATTCATCATTAACTGTTGCATGTACCCTAAGGGATAGAATTGCTTTTTAAGAGCACTTACAAATTCAGTCCAGGACAAGTTGACTTTACCATGTTGGGAGATTTTTGCTCTAGTCCTACTCTCCCACCAAGTTAGAGCTGTACCCCCTAACCGAAGAGTAGCAAGTTGGATCCTATCAACATCATCTACGAGGTTTTGGACTCTACAATAGACTTCAACCTGCTGAATCCAATCATCTAGTTTTTCAACATTTAATTCACCACAATATTTTGGTAAGTCAAATTTTATATCCAACTTAATTTTGGGCTTATGTGCACCCTTAAAAGGATTAAAAGGCATAGAATGAGTAGAAGAAGGAGAAGAAGGAGAAGACGAAGAAGAGGGAGAAGAAGGAGAAGAGGGAGGTGTCTTCAGAGGCTCAGGATCATCTCCCAATTTCTTTCCTTTGCTTGCATGAGCTTCATGTCTCCACATCTTTTCTTGCCTCTCATGGAATAAGACTTCGAACATGGCCTTCATGTCGAGAAAAGCCTTCTGAAATTCCTTCTCACCAAGCTCAGAACTTTGTCCATCATTTGGATTTTCCATCTGTGTTCGTGAATGAGCTCTTCGCCTTCCAATCTCTGGATTAAACTCTTCAAGCTTGCCTTTGCCTTGTTGAAGTTGGGAGCGTGTAAGCATTCGAATCTGCAATACTTAGTCAAAACACAACTCTGATACCAATTTGATCCGATTTAGGATCTAAGACGATTGCTTAAAGAATGCATAACAATTACAATTCCAATCTCCAAATTACTAAAATGAAATCAACACCATAACATAATTAAACTAATGGAATTGAGAAAAAAATAGAATTTAGAAGGAGACAAGAAAGAGAAAATGCAAACAGTTTGATAACGAAGTTCGTCGTAAAAATGACTACGTCTCCGGGTCCCTCTCCAAGGAGTAGACCGATCTGATTGATATCTTCAAAAATTCGGCATTACAATAGTTGGCAAGCTCTTCCCTTCAAGCACGACAGAATTCCAGCATTCTCTCGACGTACAAGAACAACAAATTATCTCCCAAAACGCTCTAAGTCTCCAACACTTGAGGAATTCTCAATTGCCCCTCTAAGCCTCTAATCTCCCCTTTTTATACAAAAAATTTACTCAATTTGGTTAACAACCAAATGATTTACAAAATCCACCTTATCTCTCCATTTTTACATAAAATCTTAATAATCTCCTTTACATAGATAAATTAACAATAATATCCCCTTTAAAAATTCCAAGCCCCTAATTTTATTCTTTCTGGGCATTTGTTGTTACAAAATAAATCTTGATTTATTTTGTTGGGGTGGAAAATTTAATTGTTTTAGGAAAATATTGAAAATCTCCTTAAATGTGGGCATTCCACCTTTATGGAAGGCTCCCCACAAAATGTGGGCCACCCCCATGTTAGGTGGCGCCCCCACTTTAAGTGGGTCGCTCCCCATAACATGGGTGGCTTTCCCACATAATGTGGGTCACCCCCCATGTGTGGGTGGCTTCCCACATAAAGTGGGTGCCCCCCTTAATGGGTGGGTTTTATCCCACTTTTTTAGGAGTTTAGTTTTATACATTTTTTCATTTATTTTATTTTGAATTTTTTTTTTCAAAATAATTGCCAAATGGAGGATTGAGGAGATGACAAGTGTCAAGG
>VDFB02236698.1:0-17955 GCA_007258455.2 Sequoia sempervirens
CTCAACGGCTCTTCAGTTTTATGATGTACAGGATAGATTGGGCTTTGATCATTCAAGCAAAGTCCTAGATTGGCTTATGAGTAAAGCCCGAGCTGATATAGACAAACTCCCACAGCCATCTCATATTTCTAAGACAAATTGCCCATTGTGTAACTCATTACCTACAGATCATGTCATTTCAGCCCATCCTCAGACCAAGCTTAAGCCTAGGTTTTCACTCACAGATTCAACTTGGGCTAGTGGACCAGTAGGTATACGGAGCTCTGAGTCCCTTAAAAATGGAGAGAAAAAGAACCCAGTTTCAATCATTCAAAATGCACCCCGAACAAATAAGTTGGTTGTTCATCCGAATGATATCATTCCCTTTTCTTCATCAAAACCTTCTGGGGTTGAATGCTTAACACCTAAATTAGTACAAAGCATGCAATCATGGTGGTTTCAACATGCTACATAATTGCTACTGCCAGGAAAACTTGTTCCGTAACCCCACATCTTTGTAGCAAGAGAAAACTGTCAGGAAGGGAATTTGCTTTAGGAATTCAGTGGAAAGCATTAGTACTAGTGTTCAGGCCTCTCTGGAGTTCTACAGTTTTAAGACGTGACTAGCCTTTTTCAGTTTGCAGTTCTGAGTGCTTTATGCTTGATTTGTTTTTCCCCTTAAGTGCTGTTAATGTATATTATTGCCTCATGTTAGCTTGATGAGCTCCAATAATTTATCTGTTATTCACTATGTAAAAAGGTTTCAATCCTTTCAAAATCCACTTTATCCTAAAGTGGAAACTTCTATCCAAATATATTTTGAAGTACATTTCAATAGACCACGAGTAATACAGTAATGTCCAACTTGTCGCTTATACAGTTTTAACAGATTCTTATGCAATGGTTTCACTGTAAAAGTTTGGTTAGCGGTATTCATTATGTAGCATGAACAGATAAAATTGAGCCTTATACGCTGATTTGTTTGGGCTTTAAACAATATGAATATAAAGTAACATTTAGAAATTAATTATAAGAATCAAGACATATTGCCTATGTTTTCTCTAAATCTGAAATAAGTGATGGCCTACAACTCATGAGAAAAATTGAATCTCAGGGAAATTTCAAGCTTGGATCCAAACCAGTGGCGCCTATTTTTGAATTTTGAACGTTTTAGTGGTTTCAATTGAATCAACTATAAGCTGTAACCAAGCAAATAAATTGTAATAAGTACTCATTTTAATCCTAGGATTTTAGATTCATGTCAGGATAATGAGAAAATTACTCACGAGATCGAGATCATAGATAAGTCCATGAGTAATTGTCTCGAGATCATAGATAAGTCCATGAGTAGGTGCACCCCAATCACCTGCATGATTGTCTGCTCCGACTCAAACCTTCGAGGATTACTCTTTCTACCATCTGCAGGGGCCATGACAACAACAGAAAAGTGATATAGACTCCGTGGAATGGGGAATCCGAGGGAATTTTGATAGAGAAATTGTATGAAAGATTGTTCAGTATCCCGAGGATCACTATCAAGCTATAGGTGTAATTCATGATCGGTTATACTATACAATCTAGCACAGTTAGCTGTTTGAGTAGAAATAATAATGGGGAAAATTCGATCACATCCCGGATTTGCTAGGAAGTCCACTGTCGTATTCGATTCTCGAAACACATGTTATAAGGAAAAATCGATGGAGCTAAGAAGAAAGCATATCATGTCCAATATCTTTTCAGCTTCTACTACAACTTTTTTTCTTTGACACACTTATGTAGAGAAGGGAATTCCATTCAACATCGATGTGAACAATTTTCTTCGAATTGCAAAGCTCCAAATCTATGAGCATAGTTTCAAATTTGGTTTCATTATTTGTATTCAGAGGAAGATGTGTCAAAGGTGTCAAAGATGTTCAAATGAGGATTTTCATCTTATTTCATTTTGTTTCTAATTGTACATTCAGTTCTTGAGATACCAGGATTATCTTTTGAGGTCCAATCAAAGTTTAGTTTCATTATTTGTTTAAATTTTTTTTTTATGAAATTTATAAAATGATATAATTTTAATTATATTATTAGAAAAAATATGTTATATATGACAGTATAACGGTGAATATTATATAACTTGAAGTCTTCATGTTCTTTATGGGATAGCTAACAAACAATTATATTTTTTTAACCTAAGAGTTAAGAAAATTATCTAATATTTCACCAATCCCAATTTCCTATATCCCATGAATTCGGATTTTACTCATAGATGTCTTATTTTCTCACCTTGGTTCAAAATTAAGGTACCAAATTAGCCCTTGTTTAATTTTTATAGATAGAAGTTAGCTCCCACCTCACTTTCAAATTTAATTTTTTTAAATTAATACTATGTTGTCTAGTTGGAACTACTGATTACTCATTGAATTTTAGAACATGAAATATTCTAACTTATATTCTATGATATTGTATAAAAGAACACACTCTAATTAATTATGATCACTATTACATACTTAGACACTATGACTTACTAAGGAATCATCTAATTAAATATTAGAATATTGCTTTAATGCTCAAATCAGCAACTACATACTTTTTGAAATGTGAAAATATTGGATCATTTCTTGATACCTTCAATCATTATTCACAAGCCAATGAGTCAAGCAACCTAGGAGTTTGACAAGGGATAACATAACTATTGCTTGGAAAGATTCTCAACGGTTTTTATCAATGTTTTTTGATAAAAGGAAAAAACGGGTTTTACAGGGACCCGAAACCACAGAGTTTACAACAAATGAAAGATATAAACGTTAAAGAACCCAAAATAGAGAGGTTGCAGAAAGAAAAGAAAAGAAAGCACAACAACCCCCAACCCAAGGCTAGCAAGGGCCACCAAAAAAAGACCCGACCAAAAAAACCCCAAAGCATAAATAGCCTACAGCTAACCTAAGGAATTAAGAGTTTTAGTAGCCTCAGCTTCGAGAGTGTGCATGTCCTGGGAACACTTCTTCAGAGCCTGAACCATCTGCGGCATGGGAGGCACCTTCCTCTTTAGGTTAGCTCTCATCCTCTTTGAAATACCATCGTCCTCAATCCTGCTTTTGTCCTTATCAACTTCCAAGTCCATGATAAGAGAACCCTGATTAGTGTTTTCCAGTTTCTCAGTCATAGCATTGATGATAATGGCGTTATGTTTCGCCAATCTATGGTTGTGATCCATAATAGTTTTCATGGTGTCATTTATTTTACCAATTTCTACTTCCAGATGCTTGACCTTGCCTTCATTATCCTCAACCTCCAATCTCATTTTGTCCTCATTCCTCCCACCCTCCGTGGAAATAAGGGAGCTGAATTTAACTTCCAATTCCTCCAGCTTGTTGTTGAGGGCCTGTTTCTGAGGTTAAGGTCCTTGATTTCATGAAAGGCCCACTTAATAATTCTAAAATATTCAACGACACCATTTCTGGCAATAGCCATAATATCCCCAGGAAACTCCTGGTCCTCAAAATAATGATCTTAAGGGTTAAGATCACTAGGGAATCTGGGTTTGTTTTCACGGTCCGTAGCAAGGTAGGATGAGAAAGAGTCTTTGCTGGCATCCGGGACCATAGAAAAATCCTCTAGGGTATCCTCAGAGTAGGAGACCAATTTATTAGTAGGGGAACCCTTTTGAATGGACTTCACTTTCAGAACAGAGCAATTGGGGTTTTTGT
This sequence comes from Sequoia sempervirens, assembly GCA_007258455.2. Lineage (NCBI taxonomy): Eukaryota > Viridiplantae > Streptophyta > Pinopsida > Cupressales > Cupressaceae > Sequoia > Sequoia sempervirens. The sequence continues at coordinate 3,678 of VDFB02236698.1, forward strand.
CAGTGCTTGATTATTTAGGCGGGGGTTTACACTACAAAGCTTTCTTACGAGAGTTGATAGGGGACAAGGTTTTTTTTATCAATGTTATTAGTCCATTTATTATAAGTATTAGACATCGAAGGATGAGGTGAACAATAATTTACATTAGAAAAACCTTGAAGATCAATATTGAACATAAATGGATGATTTAACGACATATAGATTAATTCCATATCATACTTTTGACCTAAGGTAATTTTCCAACACAAAATTGACTTAGAGATTTTAATGATATTTTTAGTATGGAAGTATTCATCGTATTCATCATAGTGTTGTAAAATAATTATGAATAATTATGCACCATCTCTCGCAACAACATTCACATAAAATATAAAGTTGAGTATATTTATTTTCTATACTAAAATTTCATTTATTTTTTTCTTTGTATCAATTTTTGCTTTTATGCTAGAATACTTTTATTTATTATTGGATTTAATTAATATATACTCTCTAGGATATTTATTATGTTTGGTTAGTTTTTTTCATAATTTTTGTGAACATGATATATCTTACACCTTATGAGATTTTAATGGGAGGGTTTGTCTTGTACAATAGGGTTTTATATATTTAATTTATTCTTCTATATTTTTTTTCTTGAGATTTGACTAGGATTTTGATACTCTTTTGTTTTAGCTTCATTATTATATCTTGATTAAGAATTGAAAATTTGTTGTTTCATATTGATTGTATCCCTACTCACTACTAAATCTTGAGTAAGGTTTAAGAATTTATTAATTCACGTCTTTTTCATCCATACTCATTAACCCTTTAGTTGTTGTGCTTCATAATTATATCTCCTACAATGGATTTTTTATTTATTTTTACTATGTATTTCATGATATATTAATATAAATATGTAATTGCTTGATTCCTTAAATCATTGATGGCAAGCCATTGAATCGAACCACCTAGGGGTTTGACTAGGGATAACATAACTGCTAGCATTTTACATTCATTAGTTATTAACATTCAGTTATGTAGAGTGACAGCTATGCAGTTTGCAACTGCATTTGTCCTATTTCTCCTTTATCTATCGTTCGCAGTAACATGATGAATAATCAATCAAGCACATTTGATCCTTCATATGGTATCAGAGCTATTACTGATCCTATTCTTGTAAAGTTTCTGTTGCAAAGAAAAAATATGGCAGCGCCCTCAGCTGTCTAAATCTACTCAGGTCGATTTTGAAAGGTGAAGGTTCACAGAGTGATGTAATATGTGTGCTTGTGTGTGAGAGGCTAACTATGCGAAAAGAATCGACCAGGAATTCGAGTTATATCCAGAAAATGGATGTGTAGAGTGACGGTGGAGATTTTTTTAGGCTCTTTTCCCAGCCCAACCCTGTAAGGTGCAGTTTCATTCTTACAGTGCAGTAAGGCGTGGATGGGAGAATAGAAGGCGACAATTTTACTGGAAACGCTTGCTTAAAGTCCATTTTTGAAGGATGAAGGATCTCCATAAGTGAAGGAGCCAATATAACTCCACATCAAGCCTAGAGTTAATTTACATTTATTATATTTATTGAAATTTTATGCATTTATTTATTAGTATTAGTCTTGGCTCTTTATCCTAGGGTAGTTATATTTATTATTTGGATATAATTAGTATACACTCTCTATAATACTTGTGAGGGCTGGTTAGTTTCCTTTACATTTCTGGTGAATTTGACATATCTTACACCTAGGTTTTGTTGTTAGGGTTTACTCTTGTACATTGTTGTTTTATATATTTTTTATATGTTTGTATACCATTTTTCTTTTAGTTTATTATGATCTAGATATCATTCAATTTTCACTTTATTACTATATCTTTAGTGAGGTTTGATAATTTATTCATTACTCAATAACCCTTTAATAAGTGTGCTTCATAATGATATCTCCTATAATGCATTCTTCATAATTTTTGTTTCATGATTACCTCAATGTAAATATATGGTTTCTTGGTGCATTCAATAATTGTTTACAAGCCATTGAATGAAATGACCTTGGGGTTTGACTAGGGAGAATATAACTATTTCTTCGTCAAAGGTATTTGCCAATAATATTAGTCTATTTATAAGACTTTACATATCAAAAAATAAGGTAAACAAATATTTAGATGAAAATATCCTTAAAGATCAAAATCTCACATAAATGAATGACTTCATAGGATATATTTAAATTTCATATCATACTTTGGACATAAAGTAATTTAGAACCAAAAAATTGGCTTAGAGTTCTCAATCATTAGTTTTTTACTATTAGACCAGTCATCTAATGCACCTTAGTGTTCTAAAAAATGATCAATAATTATGGACCATCTCTCATAATCACATTTGTATCAAACCTAGAGTTAAATATATATTTTATTATTTATTGATTGTATGTATTTATTTATTAGTATCAATCTACTCTCTTTATCCTAAGGTAGTTTTATGTATTATTATATTTATTTAACATAAACTCTCTTAGGTATTTTTGGGGGTTTGCTAGTTCCCTTCATATTCTTGTTGAACTTGACATATCTTGCACTTCATAAGTTGACTTCATTGTTAAGATATATTCTTATACTCTAAGTTTTTTATATCTTATATTTATGGTTGTATAATGTTTTTCTTAATATTTGATTAGGGTTTGGATACACCCTATTAGTCTATCTTCATTACTATATCTTGATTAGGGTTTGAAAATTTATTATTTCATGTGTATTTTATCCCTACTAAAAGTCTTTTTAGTGACTTTGATTCATAATTATATCCCTTACCGTGGATTCTTATGAATATTTGTTTCATGGTTACATCAATGTAAATATCAAGGAGTATATAGTGTTTTGATGCTTTCTCACTTCATATCCTAAGATCATTTATATTGCAACTTTCATTCATTTTGATGATCACCTTTGTTACATTAGTCAATTATTTTGATAGTTGTCTACTTTCTACTCTTTTAGAGACTTTGTTATGTTTTTCTTACCCTTTTGGTATACTTTTTTTAATTGTTATTGATGGTTTATAATTGATATTTTCGTGAGATTAATAAGCATTTAGCCCTACCTATTAGTGACATATCTATGGATAGTAATTAATGTGTCTTACATGTTAATGAAATGTTGGATGAGGATAGATCTTTAGCATCTCATTTTATTTTGATGGATATTATTTTTTCCTCTTATTGGATTAAATGATTGTATTATTAATATTAATGAGAATTTATTCTATTACTTCTTTGATGGCTTTAGTGATGATTATTCAAGTTATAAGTCACTATCACTTTGTAAAATTATGATTTCTTAGGTGATGTTACCTTAAAAAAAATTTGACTAAATTTAAAACTTTCTTTGAGTGATAGATAGTTTTAATGGTTTCATTTATATTTTGTGTTTTATTATTAGGTGTTACATCGAAACATGATTATATTACATACAATTAAATTTGTAGCTTGGTTGAAGATGGAATTGTCTTTGTCTCTTTCTATTTTAACCTTTAATCTATGTACCCAATGTTGATATGTCTAACTTTATTTTTACTCATCTGTGAATTATATTTTTTAGCAATTGAGTTATTTATTCTCTTAAGTACTAGCTACATCACACAAATACCTAGTTTATTAATATATCATGATGTTCTTCATACATATGAATGGATGGCTATACAATGCATATATAGATGATGAACCTAATATAATATTATCTATTCATGCATCCCAAACATATAAATATTAAATATCAAGAATCTGAGTACCCAATAAAAGTAGATTTAGAAGAGATGATATATAATGAAAATTAGAACATTACAAACACTTTCACATGACAAGTCAAAAAAAATCATAAAAGAGTATACATTTTATGATTACACATGGTTGCATTCTATATTCTCCAAGTTACAACAATTACAAGGTAAATAAACCTTACATAAATATAATTACCTTATGATCTACATATTTATCAAAACAAATGTTCCTTTATTAATGTATTGTATTCTTGAAGTGATAGGATACCACCAACCAAGGGTTGTGGTCCTTCCTTTAAAATTCTTCATGGGACCAAATTAAATATTACAATAGGTGCATTATTTAAAATGTGTGTGAATGTAAAGCACTATCCTATTTGTAGTTGATCTTGAAATCGCAATTTTAAAAATTTATGATTGGAGCCTAGATGGCTTTCATCAATAAAAAATCAATGAACTCTATTCAAGATATTAGGAAAAATAACATACTTTCTTATGAAAAACTTAAGAAAATACATTACCCTCCACATGTATGTTCTTATTTCAATGAGAAATAAAATATTTTTGATATATATGCTAAGAAAAACCTATATGATAAAATATAAGTCTAACATTTTTGTTAATACCAATATAAAAAATAATCAATAAAAAAAGTTCTATCTAGTAATACATAAATTATATTTTGTTTTATAAGTTTTAAAATTATAAATTAAATTGAATAATATCTCAAAAGTTATTATTTTACATCATCCTTGATATTTTTTTGGTATAATTGAAAAAAACTAAAGAATATTGAAAAGAGTTATCTTTAATGGCACAATTACGTTGAAAATTAGGAGACATCATTTCTTTTCACCCAAATTTGATGTGAAAGCTCAAATGGGGTCCCTTTTAGGAATCATAACACATTTCAAATACTTCTAATAAAGCATATAATCATGATATCATGTGGGAACATTTCCTAGCCTCGTATAGTTTCATAATCTAAATATGGGAGTAATTAAGTTTATATGCAATAACTTGTGATAAAAATTATTGATTATCATAACAACCATGTAATCAATAATATATAGTTTTATAAATATTAGCTTCTATGCGATAATAATATTTGCATGTAGAAGTCAAAAAATATTATAAAATAATGAAACTTATAGAGGAAATACTTTTAGGTGATGCAAGATTGCTCAAACACTTTGAGTGATTTTTTTTAGCACGGCTCTAAAAATCAAGGAACTAAGGGAGGGCGTTGTGTCCACTACAATTAGTCTAGTTCAACTTCAAAATTTTAGGCATTTTTCACCTCTCCCCTTAAATTTTGTGTAATTGACAATCTGTGTATTCTCTCCTTCAAGTTCTTCTAGTTAGGTACTCATTCAAAGTTTAATCTATCTCATGTCTTGGCCTCACAGACACTTGTTACCTCAAATATAATTCTTTTTGCACTAATATATTTTCTTTTAGATTATGGTCTTCATGATATTCATATAGATAACAACGTTTCACTATATTTTATATGTAAACCATTTGGTAAATCGATCTTATAATAATATTGATAAACTTTGTACAATTCCTTCAAAGGATAGGGTGCCCCACCTTTTAGGAGATGGAGCACAAGGGGATAAGGACCTAGACCTATTTATGTTAGTTTCACTCAAGGAAACCCTAGAGATCTCAATCCAAGGATAGAAAGGGGAAGAGATTTGCTAAAGGTTGTCCTAGGGTATGATTGAAGACTAAAATAGGGTTCACCACCAAGCTAGGGCTTGGAAAGACAAGAAATGAATGTAACATACAAAGTACTATGCAAAACCTAACTAAATGACCTAGGAAATGAAACTAAAATGCAGAGTAAAAGATTGAGAATGAACAAAGATGCACTTGGAAGAATGATGAGGTCAAAACAAGCTCCAAAACCCCAAAATTTTGAGTTTTAATGCTCACTGGGATCCATATGCCAAACTAGGCAATCTAGTCCCAATATAGGGTTTCTGGGTAGGGTCTAAAATCTAACAGTGGTTGATCTGAATTCAATGAAATCTAGAAAATGGGATGTAGTAGAACTCATATGCCACAAGTGGCGTATTAGTCCCACTCTTCTTTTTTGAAGGGTTAAGACATAAATCTTCTCTCCTATCTCTGCTCTTCCTTCCACACTTTGTTTCCAAATCTAAAACCTTGAATTCAGACCTATAGGTGACTTTCTTTGAAGATGAAAACCTTACGACAACTTGAAAAATTCTCTCAACCTTGAAACTTTGTCTCCAAAGGATCTTTAAGCTCCAAGACATGCAAAATTAGCATCATGCATTTGATTAGGTCATATTCATCCATTCATCAAATAAATCAAGTTTGTTTATCAATCTCCTAAAGTCACCAACTTTTATTAAATAAATCAAATTTGATCCTGACATCACCCTCCTTGATTAAATAAATCAAGTATTTATTTAATTAAATATGAAATCACCTTCCATCCCTTTTGATTTAAATAAATCAAAATATTTAAGTCAAATGGGTCAAAATCCCCTAATCATCATCTAAGTTAAGCTAATCCTGATTAACCTAATCTAACCACCCATCACATCCTCTAGCTTTTCCCACTTGCACCAATAAATCATTTTAATTCATTTATAAATTTATCATTTTTTTTCAACTTGGCATAAAAATGGAATATTCCCTCAAGTTTGAATATGAATTCAAGTTGACTTGTCCCTTCCAACATAGCAATAACTTCTCTCTTACATGGCCCCCTTTCAACATTTAATTCTCAATTTCAAATTTGCATCTCCCCCTTTTTGGTACATTGGTCAAAACTTGCACATTCCTCAACCTATCATAATGTGACAAGTGGTCTCATCTCATTGGTCCAGTCATTATCCCACATTGCTCTCTTTTGAACAATCTTTCAACTTGAGAATCTATAAATGAAAGCTTCATCCTTCATCAAATCATCCACAAATCTTATGCAAAGTCACTCTCTTCACATTGAGAGCTGATTTTGTCCACTTGATCTCCAAGGCATTTTATCATAAAGCTTATCAAGGATTGGGGAAGGGCTTCTTTCTACAAAAGCACCAATCCACTATGAGATATAATTTACTCCATGTTTTATTGTATGCTTTCAATTTGTTTATCTAATCCTTTGTTGCTTTGATTGCATTATTAGGCATGTTGAGTTATTTCATAGGGATGTTGATTGTTGGCTTTGTTTTAAAATACTAATTATTTTTTATATGTTAGCATTTTAACCATCACACAACTTGACTTAGATTATGATTAGGGGATTTTGACCCATTTGACTTAAATATTTTGATTTATTTAAATCAAAAGGGATGGAAGATGATTTTAGATTTAATTAAATAAATGCTTGATTTATTTAATCAAAGAGGGTGATGTTAGGATCGAATTTGATTTATTTAATATAAGTTGGTGACTTTAGGAGATTGATAAATAAACTTGATTTATTTGATGAATGGATGAATATGACCTAATCAAATGCATGATGCTAATTTTGCATGTCTACATTTTGCCCCTCTTTGAAGCAGGAATGTACCACCCCCATGAAACCTATGTCATGGAGTGGAAAAAGATGGCCACGTAATCATCATCTGGTCAATCCTGCGGCTCTCAAAACTGATGCTACACACGCCCAGGCAAGTATCTCTCAATCATAGTTTGCTCTCACCCCTGCATAAAATGGTCCTGGTAGTAGTAAAACATCTGATCAGCATCGTCGGCCCATTTGGGCCGACTATGGTATGGTCAACAGGTAAAAACCTGCATCTCGTCCAAGACTCTCCTCCAATAGGAGATCCCCTGCTCACCAGTGTGTGTGAAGGACACACTGCCTCTGTATCGCCACACAAGGGGATCATCTGGCACCATCAGAACTGAAACAATGTGCAGCCGCAACACAGCAATGTGCTCCCACACCCAGACGTGAAGAAGAGTCACCCCTGCTCTGAGTGCTATGCCATCCATGTAGATGTACTCATGGAGGTCTCTGTATAGTGAAGCTAGAAGAACAGGCCCCCAATCAAAATGAACCGACCTATCTCGAACCATCCGCTCCCAGCAGGATCCCTAAGCGAGACTGCAATATCGCCCTTGTCTGTCAAGGGCAACAAGAGCTAAAATGATGGTTGCAATCACCCAGTGGTAGGGTGGTGCTAGGATCTTGTGCTGCTCGAGCTCTATCTGCCCCTCGCAAAAGATAATCTCATCTATGGCGAGGACTTTGAAGCAGGCCTCGCGCCCCTCATCCATGTCAAAAATCACCCGACGACCGTGAATCGACAATTGCAAAATGCACCAAACATCCTCTAGGGTAACGGTGGCCTCACTAGTGTGAAGATGGAACGAAGAAGTCTTGTTGTGCCATCTTTCGGCCAGTGCTGACATCATCCCTAGGTGAGTGCGCACAGGCGCTAAGTAAGCAATGTACCACAACCCTGCAATCCAAAGTCGATCCTGGTCCCTATTGCTCAAGTCCCGTGACCTGTGCTCTTGGGAGTAGAGCTCCCTCACCGCATCCTACATCAAGGAAGGTCACCGTGTTAAAATTTTTGAAAAATTCTTCATCGGACATTCAAAAAACCTTCTCCAGTGGTGCAACTCATGATGGCATCGTAGTTTGATTTCTAATCAAACTCCGACGCTAGGCCCTAAAAGAGAAAAATTGCACCGCCGTGGTGCACTTTGTTACTCAGCGTCACACTTTTGGCGAGATCAGGACCGCCACATTACACTTTAAAAATCCTCCCGCCAGCCCCGAGCTCAGTGTTGAAGTTTTTAAACTCCAAACTACACCGCCGTGATGCTATTTAACACTGAGCACATAGTTTGACTTCTGAGCGGTGCTATATAGCGCCGCTGCAGGCAAACCGACCTTTAAAGGCATTAATTGAAGCAATAAATGAAAAATGAAGCTAGGGTAAGGACCACTTACCAGTGCCCTGATGCCAGGTGACCACTAGTACATCTGAACTTGATCAGAAATGTGCAGAGGAAGCTATCCTTGTGCCATATCGTCAGGAGGTCTGAGCTCAAATCTCGAGATTACTATTGGAAGTGTTTGAAAATGACTTGAAAGTGACCCCTCGGGCCCCTTTTAAGCCTAAAAATTAGGGTTTTTTCACCCTGATTGGCTGTCCTGCTAGGGTTTTGGGCCCCTGAACCCGTTTTCATCTAGTTGAGGCTTGTTTTTCATCATTTTATTACATTTAGACACGTTTTTAGCCTCCTGAAGCCCTTTCGGACCTATTGGGTACTTTGTCCTCTGTTTTCGCGAGATCACCCAAAAATATAAAAAAAAATTCAATCTCTCGAGGGGGCATTATAATGGCATTTTTCCTCTCGCCATGCATTAGTGGGGCAAGTTTTTAAAATATCAATTTTTTTGGCTTTGATCGAGATCGCTTATTCTTTAAACCAACGTAGCAAGCACATTGATTCAAAGAGGGGAAAAATGTAGACACATAAAATATACCGATGGACATTATGCATCTGATCTCGACTACTAACATTGTTTCATCTTGAATCATCCCTCGGTCTAACCATTTAATCAAATCTCCTTATCTAATTAAATTCATCAATATTCCTCTCTTAATTGAATAAATCATTTTATCTAATTAAGTCAATCTCTTTTGTTAATTAAATCAATCCATTTGATCTAATTATCCCTAATTAGTTAAATAATTAATTTTATTTGATTAAATCTCTAAAGTCTATCCATTAAAAAATAAATTAAAACCTTATTTGATTTAATCTAACACCATCTCTTTTAATTAAATAAATCAAAATCCTTATTTAATTAATCTCTTATCATATTCCTCTCTTATTTGATTTAAATAAATCCATAAATTTGAGTCAAATAGGTCACATCATCTAATCTCTATTAAATTAATTAACCCTTGATTAATTTAATCTCATATCATGTCCATCCTCTAGATTTTTGCAAGTTGCACATGAAAATATATTTAATTCATTTATTAAACCTCTATTTTCCTCACAAGACATCTTTGGAATATTCTCCAAATTTGAATTCAAAAATTCCAAGTCAACATGTACATCCAACAAGGAAATAACTTCATCTTACATGTCCTTTGTCTTGAGCCAAGTGGAATTTATTGCAATTTCCCTTCCCTCTTGCAAGTCATTTCAACAAATTTGAAATTCAAAAATATGCATTTATTGGCACAATCCCCAAATCTTGCACATCTTCCATCCATTCATAAATTGACAAGTGGCATCATACTATTGGATGAATGTTAGTCCCACATTGCTCAAAATTGGACATTCATCCATCTTGGCATTCTATAAATAAAGAGCTCATATCCTCATTTTATCATCCACAAATTATGCAAAGTTATTATGCAAAAATATTTAGCTATTTTCATCCATCACCACTGAGTTCTTAGCTAGGTTTTTGCAGATTTTGGCTTGAAGCTCTCATACTTCATCAACAAAAGTGGATCAATCATCATCAACATATCAAGTTTGCATCTTAGGGATTGGGAAAGGGCCAATTTTCATATCAAATTGGCACCAATTCCCCCATGGGGTCATGAGTTTGCACATTTAAATTAGGATTGAGTCTATATTTCTTTGTTTCGTTGTGTTCTTTGTTGTTTTCTTTCTTAATTCGAAGTTGTAAATGGATTTCATGGGGAATCCTTGTTTTAACTTGCAATCTCTTGTTTAACTTGTTTATTCTTGTTGTTTTGCAGGTATTAGGATTGGGGTTCACACAAAATCAATTTTATTTAATTAGCTTCTATAGTCTCTATTTAATTAAATAATTCATTTTATTTAATTAAATATCTAAAGTCATTCTATTAAATTAAATAAATTAACATTTATTTGATTTTATCTAACATCATCCCCTTTAGTTAAATAAATCAAAATCTTTATTTAATTAAGTCTAAATCATTTTCTTCTCATTTTGATTTATTTCAATCCAAAAGTCTAAATCAAAATTGTCAAATCAACTAATCTCCTTTTAAATTAATCAAATCTTGATTAGTTTAATTCTTAATCACCGAAATCCTCTAGATTTTGCAACTTGCTCAATAAATCAATTTATTTGATTTATTAAATCCTCAATTACTGTCAAAAAGGCATCAAAAAGGGAATATTCCTCCAAATTTGAAAATCCCTCCAAATGGACTTGTACATCCAACAAAGCATTTAACCCTCCTACATGTCCTTTTTCCTTGACCCAAGTGGCATTAACTTCATTTTCTCCTCCCTCCAACATGTCATTTAATCAATTTTGAATTTCAACCTAATTGAATTTAATTGCACAATGACCAAAATGTGCTCCACCTTTGTCCACTCACATGTTGACAAGTGGCACTTGGTCATTGGTTGGTGTTTGATCCCACATTCATCCCTTTTGCCTCATTCTCCATCACTCTCATCTATAAATAAGAGACTTTCATTTGGATTTTGGATCCACAACTTCATGCAAAGTCATAATCTTCAGATTTTGAATTTGCTCATCTATCATTCATCCATTTTCAAGTTTCATAGCTAGGTTATGCAAAAATTTCTCCAAGGAAGTATAAAATATCCATCAAGTCATCAAAAAGCTTACAAGGGATTGGGAAAGGGCCATTTTCCATATCAAAATGACACCAATTTTCCCATGGGATTAAGAGTTTGCTTTCTTTAATATGATTTAATATCTTTCTTTGTTGTGTTCTTCATTTATTTCCTATTTTGTGCATTGTAAATGAATTATATGGAGAATATTGATTTAACTTGCATATTGATCTAATTGTGTGATTTTTTGTTGTGTTTTTGTAGGTCTATAATCGACATTCACATTTTGGCACTAGAAGGAGGGCGAATTTGAAGATATTAACACATTTTTTGAGAAAATTTTGTTGTTTTCTTGACATTTTTGTGCCTACAAGAAACTGCACCGCTATCAGTCCAACGTCGCCATACAGTGATGCTACCAGTCTAGTGACACCATATAGCAATGCTGCAATGTCCAAACTCTTCTGTTGAGGTCTTCTCGCCCAGAAATTCAAATTTCCAAACTATGACGCTTGACTCATTTTCCAAGCAACTGGCTAGCTAAACTCCAAACTACGTCACTTGGCAAACACAACGCCGCAATTGCACTCACTGGTTTCTCTACAAAGCATCTCTATCAGTCCTAGCAATGCCATAAAGCACCGTTGACCTTTCTAAACTGTGATGTATATGCGGTTTGCGTTGTTGGGGTGGGGTAAAAGATTAAATTTTAGGTTATTTTGACATGTGCCTTTTTCCTTTGATCATCTTGAACTATTAACCTATTTTATGCCTCTGTGTTCCTTGGACTAATCAATTTTTGTAGGTGGAGGTAAGGAAGGATCAAGGAAAATTTTGAATTATGACATCATTTCTTTATTGTATCAAGTGTTTTTAAAAATTTTTGGAAACAATTATAATTCCAAATTTAATGACTTGTTTCTTCAAGCTTTTAGGATTCAATAGATTTCAATTTGGGTTTAAAATGAACAAGACAAGAGGATTAAAAAGAACCTTAGACAACTTACTATATTTTGTTTAAGGTTTAACAATTGAACAAGTAATTCTCACTTTTCCTTTTGGTGCTTAAAAAGAATCCAATTATTTCTTTGAGGGATTAAAATGAACATGTGCTTCTATGTTTTGTAATCTCTTATCCAAAATAATATCATATAAAAGACACATGCTCTTCTCTTGTGCCTCATGGCGATCTTGAGAATCAAAAGGATTTTTGTGATATTAAGTTGTATAAGTGATTACCTCCCCACTTCAATTTGAGATTCTTAAAATTGAACAAAATCTTGCGAGTGTGAATGGAGTATATTGCGTGAGTTCTCTCTTTGTTTCTAAACAAAGGTCGATCGAACTACAGATGTACTTGCTCACTTTTTTCTATCTTTAAAGGACCTTCCTTGTGGGAAAAAGTAATCACCCAAGGGAATGACCCAACTGGGAACACGCTAAAGTCGAGCGACTTCCACGTGGGATATAAGTCTGGGTACTTGAGGAAAGTTCAAGTATCATGAGGATTGTTCTGACAACAAGGGCAACAATGGTCTCTTGCTGTATGGATGATCCCCCATGAACAAAACTCCTACACTAGAACCCCTTGTTTTAAAAGACCAAAATCCTTAATCTATTTGTTAGTACAAGAATGGTCATTCTGAAGCCGCCCCACATTTTTATGACTTTTAGTAGAGATGAGAAGTATGCCATGGGATTTTCATTGGTACTAATGCTTGGCTAACCTGGCAAGTGTGTACCGTGGAGGGGAGCTAGTCTGGTCAAGGATCTAATCATCCACTAAGAGTAGATGTAGCTGGATTTATCCAAGTTGGGATTCAATAAATATTGTCTCAATATCCGTAGGGTTGTGCATGTTCTTGGAATCAAAACACTTTTCTTGATCTTAAACATTGGAAAAACAAACATTCAACATCATCATCAAATTTCAAACCCTTTAGGAAGCTCAAATACCATTGACAAAATTCAAGTGTTATTGCTTTTCCTAGGGATTCTATCCTTAGATACTTCTAGAAACATTTGGATTTATATCTTAATTTTCTTACTAAAGTAAACAATAGGGAACTTTTTCCTTAATTTCTTTTATTCTCACATAAAGGACTTTGTGGATGAGAAGAAATTAAGACATTAGACATTTAGTTTGAAAAAACCTAATCAACAATTGTTTATGGTAAAAGGAAGTCACTAAGCAAAGATAAAGAACAATTGAACCCCACACATGTGTTCTTTCAAATGATTTCCAGAAAGATCAATATTCGAAAACCAAAGACCAAAGGTCTTAGTCACAAAGCTCACAAGAAAAGGTTTTCTATGCTTTATGAGTTTAGAGAAAGATTGACCTTTAACTTTTACAAACGTGCATCAAGAAACAATCCCAACTTGTACTCATTTTACTATTGTCAAAATCCAACACTTTTCCAAAGTTTTGAGTATCTTACATAGGAAGTACTAGCATGATCTTCAATACCTTGGTCTAGTAAACAAAGTCTCTTTAAGTCTCTTAGGATCAAAATAAAAACACTCTCATCCATCCCCCAAGCATGAAAATCAAAAGTCACCTCACAAACAACTCTTGTCAATCTTGAAAAAATCCTTTATGCTAAACTTTGGGCAAATCCTCTTAAAATCAAAATCAAAACAAATCCAAATCATCTTGTTTTACTAGGTGTGTGTAGATGAATCCTTCTTCACACACTTAGCCAAATTATCATCTTGTGGAAAATTTCACTCTAGGACAACATCCAACCTCTTAGAGTTTATAAGCTCATTATCCCAATAAAAATCAAATCAAATCAAATCCAAATCAAAAATAAAAATCAAACATCAAATCCAAAGTCCTAAAGTTTAGTGTCCCCCTCAAGGTTGCATAAGAGTTCAATCATCCACCAATCCTCCATCCTTCATTATCACCATCATCATCCTTTTTGATCCTCATTTTCTTAGACTTTCTTTTTGTTCCTAAAGATTAGATCAATCTAAATAATTAGA
>VDFB02236699.1:0-16567 GCA_007258455.2 Sequoia sempervirens
AAATTGGCATCTAGCATGGTCATGACTTAAAAATTAACCAATATTAGTATACCCTTATTGTACCCTACCCTTTATTAAACCCTAATTTAAGCCTAACTCTACCACTTACCATAGCTCTAACCTTAGCTTCAAGTTTTATTCTAGATTAATAATTTTAATCCCAACTTAACATTAACCCTAACCCTATTTAGAAGCAATAATCCTTAACCCTAATTAAATCCTAATTGAACCCCTCTTGAACCTTAATCTAAGTAGACCTTGGCCTTAGCCTAGTTGAACCATAAGCCTAACTCCTAATTAGAGCGCAGTTGTAAAGCTAAACTAAGAATAGAAGCCTGAATTGAACCCTAAGCTGTGGCAGACTTGATTCTAATCATAGCACTAATTGAATGCCAGCCCTAATCCTAAATTGGACTTCGAGACTAACTCTAATTGAACAGCATTTATTTGGGGGTTTAGAATTAGGGTTCAATTAGCATTCTAGTTAAGAAGCCAATTGTAATGAAGCTAAGAAGCTAAATAAACCCTATGCAACTTGAACTTGACCCTAATCATAACACTAATTCAAACCATAGAATTATGACATACCATAAAAATTCAAGTTTAACCAACACTCTTTCAACATCCAGTTTGCTTTTAGTCATCAACATTAAGATAGAACTTCTGACACCATTAAGAGATATAAATGTTCCGACCAAATTTGTATTACATCGACTACAATAGTGGTGTACCATGTGAAAACTCTAGGTGTTAATAATAGTAATATCTAACCCCTTTTATAGATTATGCCATTCACCTGACAATATTTTTAGATTATGACATTCTCAATTGAGATTAGGCAATCTATTGATAGACGTAATCAAGGATACTTATAAGCATGATATAATGATTTTACTCCAAATGAGAACAATGGCATGGGTACATTAGTTCACATCATCATTTGTGAATTGCTCATCTAGGACTACATAAAAAAAAAAATCATGCTTATCTACATATGCTGTCAAGTCCATCTAAAGGAAAAAAATGTTTTAGTCATAATACAACATTGTGGTCTCTAAGCTCAATGCTACTATAATTGCTTTCAAAATCTAGGGAAAACTAAGTTGCTCAAATTCACTATGTTATCCAATAGATATAAATTTTTGAAACAATTTAAGGATGATCATGCTGGAGTTGTCAAAAGATAATATTTTGATAAGATTATAATATTACATGATGTTATAGATTAAGAAGCATAATTGTACTTGTGTAGCCAAAAATTTTTGAGGATGAGGTAGTTTATTTTTTATAGTTTAGAATGAACACATGTGGATGAAAGGAATTGAGAGGAATAGAAAGAGTTTGTTGAGGTAAACATAGTTACAAACAATCTGCATAGTTTGTCAGGTTTTCCTAATTGATAAGTAGATATCTACTTGAATATTAACTTATAAGGTTGAAAGGAATTGAGATGAATATGCATAGCTAGTTATGCTTTCCTACTTAACAAGTAGAGGAAAAAAAAAAAAAAATATATAAAACAAATATTTCTTAAAAATCTATATTTGACTCAAATATTAAAATGCATATATTTAATTTTTATGTTCTTTGAAAATTAAAATTTGTTTTTAAGATAGTTTTTTTTCTAAAATAATTTTATGTGGCTCAAACCCATATTCTTATGAAAATATCTTCAAGGAAATTATGTTTTTCGTATAAAAAAAAAAATCTAATAATTAAAATAATTTTTCTTTATATTATTTCCTCTAAATTATTTTACTCAATCAATTTATTTACAATTTTTAAAATCATATACATTTCATTACTTCAATAAATTAAAGTTTAATATTTTTATGATAATTTTTTTATTCAAATATTAATATAAAAAAGAATAATATTAATTTTAATTTATATAGTTATAAAATATATATTACTATTAATACATATATAAATATAATAGTACTATATATATTTATTTTAATTGATATAAATATTTAAAATATATATTCTGACATGCATGGAAATCCATGGTGGGGCTAGTATTACTTTAAAAATTATTAAAATTTTAATTTTATTATTAATTAATATATTTTAAAAAAATAATAATATAATATAAAATGGTACAAAGTATGAACATTTAAATTGGATATGAAAATTTAAACTTGGCTAAAACTATTTTTTTTTTAATTTAAATGAGAAGAAAAAATCTTTAAATTTAGACTATTTATTTAATTAATATAATAAAGTTATTTATTTCCTTATTAATTATTAATTAGTTAACATTTTTTATTTCACAAACTAACATATAGTAATTAATATAAGTTGTAAATAAAAGGTGAATTATTTCTAAAACAAATATGATAGAATTTGTGATTGATTTAAATGATTAATTTATTAATATTAATTTAAATTTGATTTAAAAGTAATTACTACTAATTTTAAAGCTGATTTTTAAAAATAATAAATATTATATTAAAGTAATTAGTATTTTTTCTAAATAATTTTTGTAGTCTTAATTCATTTATTTTGTAAAAAATATCTTAGTAATTAGAGTTAGTTCAAATTTCAAAGCAATTGAAAATTTGTTAGTTTAAATATATGTTTAATAAGTGTTGTTTTAGAATTAATTTATTTAAATTATAATATAAAAATAATTTACAAGGTATTCATTTATTTTTAAATAATAATTAATTAATTTATAGAAAAAGTAAATTTTTTGAGTAATTGGTATTAATATTTTGAAAGAATTAGCTCAGTTAAATTTATGCTACAAATCAATTTAGTATTAAAGGTAATTAAAAATAGTTGAATTTTGATGTTATATTGATTAATTAGTTAGCATTTGTTATTCAAAGTTTAAATTTTATTAATTATTATTATTATTTTAATAATGCAAAGGAAAATAGTAAATAAATGTTATGTACCCAATGTGAGGGGTAATTAGTAAGTAATTTAATAAAAAATAATTTATTTTTATAGTGTAATTTAATAAAAATAATTTTATGGGTTATAAGTGTAATTTAATTTTGGAAATAGTTAGTATGGTTTACCTGCGTTGGATTGTGGAAATAAGCGATCTAAGTTTAAAAAACTCATTAAAAGAATTAGTTAAGATTAAGGAAATGGAAGTAATGGAAAGTGGTGCTTATAATGGAGTGAAATTTGTTTACCAATTAGATTGAAGAGAATTGAATTTTGAAATATGTTTTGTTTATAATTGGCATGTATACATTGATAATAGATAAAAACAAATCAAATAGAAAAAATGCTTCAACTCTCATTGGTTAAAAAGAGAATTATTAATAACTAGTGAAGATTTGGTGGTGCCTATGGTTCCTTGGCAGGAACTAAAAGATTCAAAATAGCAGAGAATGGATTGAAAAAAATAAAAAAAATTGTTTATGCTCTTTGTGGCAAAAAAATCTTGAAAAGTTGCGATTAAAAGTTTATGCTTCTGAAAATCCGCCCTTATCGCTCAAAGTTTTGTAGCCAATAAAATTGAGGAAAATTAATTTTTTTAATTTGAAAAGTTAAAAATCTTGCATATTTACTTTAACTATATACAAATATTTGTCAAACAGAAAAAAAAGTTGAGTTCTCATTTGTTTAAAATCAAAGTTAGTAACTTGTTAAGGAAAAGGGATGCAGCTGGTTCCAGGGGAACTAAAAATAAATGTGTTTTGATGTTTATTTATGGAGTTAAGATGTGCCAATAATGTTCTTGATCACTAATGATTAATTTTTTTCTTGATGGTTTAAAATAGATTGGTAAGTAAATTTATCAATAATAAGTAAATTTATAGTGATTTTTTTCTTGATAAGAGTAAATCGATATTTCATAAATTTATCTATAATTCTTATTTAATAATTTTTCTTAATTATATTAAAATTATATAAATATAATTTTTAGTTTACACTTGAGGAACTATAGGCACCACAATTTAACTAGTTATTAATAGCTCTCTTGTGATAGAGAACTTGGAATAATTTTTCTATTTGAATTTTTCAATCTATTATCAATGTATAGATCTGAAGATTATATAACAAAATATATTTCAAAAATATTTTCTCTTGAATCCTAGTGGTACACAATTTTCCTCGATATAAGTGATTTTTGGGCTTCCATTACTTCCATTAGATTATTATGGAATGATGGGTAATCTCATAGTAACAAATCATGCATTGTTTTATCATTAATCCTTTATCACTTGTATAATCCTACATTGTAGCAGTATGCTTAGTAGTCATCCCCATTAATCTTATATATATTGTATGAATCATACTTCATATTAATTTAAAATATCTTTAAATTAAAATAGTTAAATTATAATGATATTAATATTTTTAATTTTTAAGAAAATTATAGTTTAATCAACAAATTTATATTTAAATTTTAGTCTTTTTTTAATAACTTCTTTAATTTTTAGATGTTACATGGCTAATCTTATCATTGACCTATTCATTAAATTTATATATATTTTATATTTTGGAAATATTTATTTTATATATAATTTAGATTTTTTTACATTATTTAGATTAGTATTTATAAATTGACTAATTGCTTTTTCATTGTTTTAATTAAAAGAGTTAAAATTTTACATAAATAATATTTTTAAAATAATAATTTCTACATTCTTAATACATAAAAATGTGCTTTAATATAATGAATTGGGTTTTCAGATTTTACCAAGTGATAGGAATTATATATTTTTAGTTTCAGATCACGGTTTGGCTAAGACCAAGCACCAATTTTACAAAGTAAGACTTTTTATCTCTTTTTCATTTATTTTTGGGTTGGTTGTATCACAGTAGTAAAATTATTTTATTCTTTTTAATTATGTTTGATATTTTTTAAATTAATTAGAATTTGAGCTATTATGCTATACTATAATATTTATTTATTTTATTAGGAATTTTAATATCCACGATTTAATAAATTGAAGCAAATGTGTTGCTATAAAGTGGGATGTTTTCAATTTTTTTTAAGTGTGAATAACTCGTAATGATATTTACCTTTCTTTTAATATAAACAAACTCATCATTATAATAATTAGGTTTTCCAATTTTACAAAGTAAGACTTTTATTTATTTATTTATTTATTTTTTGCATAGCATTTGACTACTAATATAATTTAATTTTAAATGGTTTTGTTTAGAAAAAGCATAGACACCTCAACCCACAAAACAACTAAACAACTAAAAGGAGAAACACAAGCATAAACAAAGAGAGTGAAAGACGGATGGGTAACAACCTAGCACAAACAAAACACAGAAGAACAATACAAACCACAACAAAATTGTTAGCCTTACCATTCAACCTATAATTTATAAATTTTTAGCCCCCAAAAAATTGTTGCTATAGATAGTATATATTTTTATTTGTTAAATATTTTTATCTCTTAGTTTTCGTTTTCCCTACATACTATTTGACTAGCAATATAAATGCTTTGTAGTGTACACATCGACATTGAAATATATTTTAATAAAATTTTATGTTGGTTTCATTCTTAGTTTTGATGTTTCGAAAGGAATAATTGTTTAAGACATCCACTATAATAATTAAGGAACTTAAAATTCTCATAATTTTTTTACTATCTTTATATTTTAATTATTAAATATAAAATAATTTTAATTTTTGTCAAATTTTTTTTCTTGAATTAATCTTATTATGATTTTTAATTTTATTCAATCTTTAATGCTTACCTTTTCTGATTAATCAAAGGCCAAAAATATTATCTCTCCTACTGTTTTGTATCGATGAATTATGGTTAATGTAAGCATGCAAGATCAAAATAATAAAAATAGGGAAAATAGAAATCTAAGTCTAAACTCTAAAAAATAAATTACCACATTTTAATTAGATTTTTATATTTTAAAATAAATTAAAATTTATGTTATATATTTTAATATTTATGTTTTTATTTGAAATTTAAATAGTAACTTCATGAAAAAATAGTGCTATAACTAGCATATTGTTTTATTTTTTATAATTTTGAATAACATATTTTCTCTTAATCTTTGTCTCCTATGTTACCAATATAAATTATTTAACTTAGCTTGTCTATTTTTATATTTTCCATTCTATTAAATTCAAATATATAAAATAATCTAATAACAAATTCAAATAAATAATATATTTTTAATATATTATATTATATTAATTTAACAACATATTATAATATATATACAATATATATGTAACATATATACCATCTAAAATATAATTTAATATATTAGAACTAAAGTTATAACAACAAATACAATCCTTAACTTAATCATTTGTTCTTCTTACACAAGAGTCCTACCTCATCAATAATTTCATTTCTAACTTCTTGAAACATAACTATTTAATAACTTTTTGGCGGGAACTTCGCTGCCCTGTAGCTCTTGTTTTATTTGTCGTCCGCCTAGTAATGCCTACTCCTTTTAATGAATGTTTTATTTTGCAAGGGTTGATTTAGTGTTGTCATTGATCTATTTCCTACAGATATCAACGATGCCTGCCATCTCGTGATCGGGAATTCAAAGATCACAAAATCGCGGGTGGGCTTTACGTGTCCTATTCAGGGGAGTTCAAGGGTTGATTTAGTGTTGCCATTGATCTTTCTGCCGGATATCAAGCGATTACGCAAATCCTATTGATCGAGATTCAAGGATCAAAATCATGGAGTGGGTGCCGTGTCCTATCGGGGAGCTCAAGGAGTTGATTTAGTGCTGCCATTGATCTATTTCCTATAGATATCGGCGGTGCTTTCGCCATCCGGAAGTGTCGAGGGAATTCAAGGATGTTGAGGTATGGATGGGTGTCCGTGTCCTATCAGGGGATCAAATTTGAGCTATCGCTGATATTAGCTACCATTTGATCACGAACAGTTTCCCACCATCCTGATGGTGCTTGGGAGTTGATTCTTGAAATCGGCGGGCCTGCGATGAAATATATCCCAATGAAGCCTAAAGGTAAAAGGGGCAACCCGACTTTAAAATGTATTAAAGAGGCTGATTACTAAAGTGTTCTTAGAGACACATGTTCTAAATCCACCGGATATGTTATAATCTCGAAGCTAATCAAGGTTAAGCATGGTGGCAAGCGTATTTAAAGGGAGCGAGATCAATAGAAGTAGCTATCCATGTCGGCGATTACAAGGATGAAGTGATATCACCGGTGGAGTGCCGGTGCTTCGTAAAGGATGAAATCGTGACCATTGATGGTATCTCTTGAGATTATTGATTGCCCTTCATCCATGATTAGGAATTTTTGGGATGCATTGATGTCGAGTGCACGCCGCATTGTATCATCAATGAAACTGGGTACGAAAAGTGTTCACCAATTTTAAATGTATTATGGGGAAAATTACTAATGCACTTGTAAGATGCACATGTTTTATTTCAACGCAGATGTTATGATTTTAAGGGAAAAGTTGCTCGATAGTTAAAGGAAAGGACGGTGACCATTTTTGAAGGAGCGGACTTTATGGTAAAAAGATCGACGGTGCCCGCCATCCCGCGATGATAAATCAAAGGATTGCAATATCATGGGCAACTGCCATGTGGCATTCCTTCGTGGGGTATGATATAGTGGGCCCCTTTATTGCCGTGTTGGGGATTATGTCAGCCTGTTTTGAAGATGGCCATCAATGATTTGATCAAACTGAAGGATCAATGGCTCAAATTTAAATATGTATAAAATTATGGTTGGAGCCATTCGTGCAGCCCACGAGTGAGCTTTAATGGCAGATGAGACATCCACTGGCAGAATTTGATTGACATAAAATCAATTTACTCATCTCATTTGTATCATAAAGCATCCAAGTATTTCATGAAAATAGTTTCAGAGCCAAAGGTGAAATTGTGAGTAGTTGCTGCCAGAAATTGGAGTTTGTGTGAAAAAAGTTGAGTTAATTTTCTCTATTTCCTAGTCATTCTGTACCTAAATTTGGGAAAGGGGGGAGTGCTATGCTTGTCATTGAGTTCATTAAAATATTTTGTTAGGGCTATTGTTTAATCATAAACTGTGAGGAATTGCGGTTTTTTTACTCTGTAATTTCCTATCTCTGCTTAGTCATAGCCACTTTAAGTGTAACATTGTAGTGAAGCCCTAGTTTGTCTAAAATGGTGCCAACCAAGTAGCACTCTGGCCACATTAAGTATTTGAAAAGAAACTTGTACGATGATTTCCTAGATCAATTTCCATTATCAACAAATAAGAGAAGGAAAGGTTTGGTGTTGATGCGAGGGAAAATCCTAGGGGAGGGGTTGGTGTGTAATAATTCCAACATTGTTGATGCTAGGGTTCCACTCACAGGCTTACAAATGTTCAGATTATGGTATGGACAGAGGAATTTGCCTCATCCTTTTTCAAATGGATGGAGGTACGACATGGGAAAGTTGGTTGTTCCAAATGTGTTCCCTGATGTGGACTTACTTAGAGCAGTGGCCAAAAGATATGACCCTATCACATGGGTAATCAAAGATAATGATGGAGGGGTTCTATTGTAAATTAATAGAGATGTTATCCAACAGAATTTTAATTTGAGTGAGCCAAGTGATGACTTGGTTCCTATTAATCTTGAAGAAATGAAGGAGGAGTATACAAAATTGAAATCTCTTTTTAGGGTTAAGTTGCTTCCACCTCATCTGGTTAAGGCAGGGGGTTCACAATTTCACATCAACCCTAGTGACCAGGAACCCTTCAGATTGAATTATTTTGGAAAGCCTTTCCTCGCTACTTTCTATTCACTATGTTAGATTTTGGGTTTTAGCCCTAGTGCAATAATGCCGATTGCATACATATTCATGGGGGTGCAAATACAACACCCTAACTTCGCTTCTTTTTTCATGGAGAGGATACATGAAGGATTGTCGAAGCTGCAAAATGGTGATACTGGTACTTAATTCTTTTGGTATTCCATGTTGATGCATATGTTCTTGTTTAGGAATGTTGATTTCTTTGCTAAGAATATGAACTTAAGACAATTAGTTAATGGAGAAAGATTGTCAGTACAGATATGGGCTGTACATTTGTCCTATAATAAGGAAAGCACCAATTATGTGCAATTTGATAATTGTTTTGCTGTAATATTGAGGGCTAGATTGATGGTAAATGTACCTAGGATCCTTCAAGAACTGCATGATTTCCTTAGGCCGAAGGAGAGGAAACCAGAATTGAGGGTTTTACATAACTGAGGTGACATTATCCCATATCTAGTTAGCACTGTCTTGAGAATATATGGATTTCAAGGAACCCCTCACATACTGCCATACAATGTGCCACCAAGACTAGGGTTTGCAGAAGTTATGTGGTATATGGGGTGTATTCATGAAGATAACCTAACTGGAAAGGGGAAAGGAACATTATTCCCTGATTATACAGTAGTGTCTGACTTTACATTTTCAAAGGGAGGTTGGACATATTTTGACAAATTCTTTGTTGATTACCATTTGAGATTTGGTCCAAGGCGACAACATGATTCTGAAGGTTTCTTTGCTCTTTTCAGACAAAGAATAAAAGGTGGAAAATTTGCACATGAGTTCAATTTCTCTGAGGACCTGATCAGGAATGAATTTGATTTAAATAGATAGGAATTGAACAAGGAAAAGTGGATAGCTTATAGTAAGCTATTGGATATTGTGCATGAAATAGATCCGACGTATGATCCATTGATGGAATTCACTCCATACCAAAAGAGAATTGACTTTTTAATGAAGAATTTCAAGGAGATAATGGACACCTTGACAACCAGAAAGATAAATTTAAGGCTAAGTCTGGATATGCAAGGAAAAAGTGATATGCCAATTGAAACAAGGCCAGTATGTCAGCCTATAGAAAGGTGGCCCATCTATAGGAGGAAAACGGATACTGGCAGTGATGAGGAAGTAGACAGAAAAGGGAAGAAAATAATGAAGGTGCCTTCACGACCAAGCCCAAAATTCAAAGTAACTGGGGCTATCAAAATCATTGAATTAAAATCTTCACCACAGTGTAGTCCCCCATCACCACCACCTGAGCCAAGCCCTAAGAGGCAAAAAACTGATCACGTACCTGAGGATCTCACAGATGAAATTATTGTTACTAATCAAAACATGCAGGTTGGTATGTCATACCCTCCTAGGTCAGCTAAATTGGTTCTATCTGATTTAGATATGAAGGGTAAGAGTGTGCAGGATGCAAGAATAGAGGCTTGCAAGGAGTTCTTAGATGACAATGCATTTGTAAAGACTCCTATATTCTTGCAATTGGAATGGAGGATGAAATTTGAGGAATATCAAAATAAATGCAAAGAGAGAAGAGAACTAAGGCCTGATAGGTCAGATCAGGAGAATGATGAAGAAGTGAAAGCTGAACTAATGGAAGAGTTCAAAAACATCACTCCTAAAGAAGGAAGACAACTAGTGAATCAGGTTGGTGTTTTGATTTTTCCTGAATGGGACATCGTAGATGTAGTGGCTTTCAGTGACATTATGAAGTCCAAGAATCCTTTTCAGGATTCTGAAGAAGAAGTTAAGGTAGCATTACAAAACTCTGCCTTCAGTGAAGAATATGAGACCTTGGCAATTTGGGCATTGGCTCCACAAGGAAGAAAACTAGACATTGCTGATATTAATCCAAATTTCAAAGGAGGATTACTAATAAAGAGGGATTCAGAGACTACAACAACCGAAGCCACTAGTTTAACTATGAATGTGGCCAAGTTGGTCCAAAAGACTGCTGAAAGGGAGGAGGCTGAAAGAAAAAGCCTAATGGAGAAGTATAACATTTTAATTGAAGAATATAGTAAAATGCAATAGAGGAATGTTGAGCTGCAAACTGATGTAAAAAGGTTCAAGTATAGACATATTGGGGAAACATCCAATGCTCCATGAACCATCACATCACCTCCTATAGCAGGGTCAATGCCTTCTGGTTCTCCAAATTTTTCTACACCAGGGTCTCCCATTCAAAATCCTGCTCTTACCCCTCCTCTAGAACAAGTCGATGAACAAACAGAGTGCTTTGTTGATCCAATAAAGAGGCAGCTCATGCAGGAAATTGATCAATTATAGACATCACTAAAGGTAAAAGAGGAGGGTTTTCTTTCAAAAGAAAAAGAAATTGTTACTCTTGTTTTGGAGCATTTAAATGAAAAGGTGGATAATAAACTGCCCTCTATACATTCTTTGTATTCTTTGCTATCACGAAGCAATAAATATGTGATAGGGATGGGGGATAGTGATTCCAATAATTCAAAATTGGATCCTAAGAAAATAATCCTACAGATGTTATGACTAAAGCCTCAGGTTTGATGCAAATAGCAGGGCCCCAATCATTAGGAAGCATACTTACTTATATTAGTTAAATCATTGCAAATTTTTTAGGACCTTGCAGGATGATCTAAGTAGGAAGATTAGGGGAGTTGGTAGAACCTGTGATTGGGGTAACACAGCATTACTGATATAAGCTGATGAGTGGGGAGAAATGAACACTCAAAATGGTAGGATCAAGCAGAATGAAGTCATCAGCATCAAATTAAAAAAATTGTGATGTGCAGTTATGTTGTTGGTAAGTGTATGTAAGATTATTGGTACGGCTCATTTTGGAATCTTTTGAAAGAAATTACTGTCAGTGAGTAGTAAAAATGTTGCCATATAGTACAAAATTACAAAGAGTTGATTGATTTTAGTATGGCCCGTGAGATACTAGAGGTGGAGTGGCTAAGTATTTTAGAATGATGATGAGTAAAAAGGAAGTGGGCCTACCAAACCCGGTGGCAAATCGGAATATTCTTGATTACAATGTTTCGATTTGTATGGATGACTTTCTTGGCGTGGAGTTTAGGCGTGGTTTTGTTATTGCATCAACCTTCCTCCACCGACATGATGAATGAGAATATGCTTGAGGATGATTGTTGTTGTAACAATTTTTTGAACAAAGATATTTTTCAAGGTGGGCTATTGTAACAAATTTTGGAATATCACAGTGCTCAATTGGGTGGTGATGAGTGTACTACGGCACAGTGCTTGTTTCCCTCCCTTCATTTTTCTATAAGAAGGATTTCAAAGGCCTAAGAAGTATAAGGTTAGCAAGCTAGATAATTTTTGTCAAGTCTAGGTGAATTTACAGAGAGAATTATAAATTATGATGGTTTTAGAGAAATACAATTTAGGTTTTGAGTCATTCTGTAACAGGTTTTGAGTTCATAGAGATTTAATGTTGTATAATAGTACTAGCATTTGAGTTAAAATAAAATTTGAGCTCATGTCTCTCCATTGTACATGCATATCTGAACTTTGAATGAAATAACTAAGGGTTGTTTTATCCATCTCACTGTTGTGGTGTGTATGATTTTATTTTAGCTTTAATTCAAGGAATTAATCAAAATGCTTGAATGGGATTATAGGCAGATATGTGCTGTATAAGGATTTGATAAGTAGTCCTAGGTTAGAATGCACACTGATAAAATTGTAATGCAATATTGTCAGGGATCTTATATGTGATGTATTAAATCTATTATAAACCTCTAGATGCTTATCAATTTGACTCCTGCAATGGATATATGGCATTGATCTAAGTTGTAATTATTCGTGTAGTTCAATATTTGTTTGTCTTTGCCTAGATCTTGCTACAACAAATCATTGACTATCTTATACAATGGATTGTGTTTAGTTACCTCATGCTCCAAATAGTTGATATTGTCTATGAATAGCCAATTCTAGTTGATATTATATTATCGTGTTGAGCTATTAAGTGAGATCATCTACTATTGTTAATGTTATTTATAATAATGGTGTAGAGGTTGTAAACACATTAAGGGATCACCCTCCTAGATCTTGTAGAGCCTGAAGTGTACGAGGCATTTAAAGTCCTCGTTAGTTGGTCCAGGTCCTTTGAGCTGCCTTCGATTGGAATTAGCAATTGCATAGGTATATTAGAAGACAAACCTGGTTACATTGTAAAAAGAACCAACATACATGTCAACCACTGAACAACCACCTCTACAACTGACTTTTTAATCTTATATGATCACATGAAACATAAAACACACTAATTTAAAGGTTGTTAACATCACTATTGAAATGTTTTAATTTTTTGACCTTTCAAACATTAAAAAGTACATCATTAAATTAATCATGTAATGGCATAAAAATTAAAAACATCATGAATTAATTATGTAACCACATAAGTCAAATATAATTCTATCAAGAAATTAGTATCAAATAGATAATATAATGAAGTAACTTATACATTTCAATGTCATTGATCTTCTTCTTCATCCAACTCTTTGTCTGTATCATCCGATCCATATTCAACATTGTAAGGATTGGTCATATCATCATCATCATCATCAATATCAATTTTGATAATGTCATCATCCACACAGATGTTATATTCATGAACATTAACTCCTACATCATCATCATCTAGTTCCTCCTCTTCGACATCTTCATCAGGTACATCATCAACTAACCGTTGATCCTGATCATCATCTACATCATCTTCTAGTTCTTCGGTATCTTCTTCTTCCACCACATTATACTTTACCGGCCTTCCTCTTGGATCATGTCAAATAATAAATGACCAACCCGGTTTACCTGGAACCTCTGAGTAAAATACCTGCTCACATTAGCTTGGAAGAACATAGGGCTCATTTCTAGTTCGCTCAATCAACCTTGTAATAACCATGGTAAATCCATTATCATGTTCAATAGCAGTTCTCTCAGGATCATTTTCATTCAATTGTAGCCTATACCATAGAACGACGAACAAAATTAATATGAAGGACTTAAATTCACACTCATGTATATCATCCAAAATCCCATAGTATCGATTTTCTGAGACTTCTAGATGTATGTTGCTTCTAGATGAAACATTAGTCACCTGAAAGACTGCAGTTATACCAGAATCACAAGTTTTCTTCATGTCATCCAACATTTTGATTCAAAATTTACAACCATTGCACCACATAGCCTTGTGGTGTTTCACCTGCAATATGTCAAACATGTAAAATTATTGCAATATCGTCAATTGATAAACATATTTATTCTTGGCTGAATATATGCAAAGAAAAAAATCTCAAGATATATATACATCAATATACTTGAAAATAATTAAATAATATGGGTGATTAATATATTTATAAGTACTGTTTATCTGTAAACCATATGCTAAATCAATTTCCCTTTGTGTAACATTGGAATCTCCATTGATGAGCTTCTTTAACTTGATGAGTCACCTTCCCCATGTGTGTGACGATTATTGACATCATTCAATCTATACCATCATCCAATCAAGATTGTTGGCGATGTACAAATGTAGTGCATCCCACTCTCGACCAACTGTACCAAAAAAAAATTGAAATTCACAAACGACGTATAATTAGTTAAGTACCAAAGTATATGACCTTAATTTATAATTGATGTATATTGAAGATTAAAAATTAAATGAGTACAATATACATAAAACCATATGTAAAATGTATTCCAATTAATCTCCATGACCATCTTATAATTACTTCTCACTTTCCTCAATCTACCTTTCCCCATGAGGTACTCCCCTTCGAATTTGTTAATGGAGTTGGGATCCCAAATGTGATCTACATGGATCTTTTCACCACAAGCTAGGAAGATATTCACTAATGTACCATGGAACCCTCGGGATGTGCTCTTTGTCTAACCAAAGCCTTCAAAAATTTCAAGTGCCTCTCAACCATCCACATTGACCTTGTGTGTACAGGTCCACACAATTCAATCTCCTCAACTTAGTGTATGAGGTAGTGTTCTTGTGCATTGAAAAATGTTGAAGGTAGACACTTTTGCATTTCACACATTAGACAAGGAATTTTTCTCTTCTAATAATTTATATCTTCTTTATGGATTTCTTTAGATGACAGCCATCTACAAGTGATTCAAAGCGCAAATATATTAACGAGATTTAACAAAAATATACAGTATATTACATAACAAATAAAAAAAATAGAAATTATAGAATGTATAAAGTGAATTGAACAAATCTAGCTACTTACCTCATGTATTTTCCAAGATCATATATAACTTGCTTCCACATTGTTGTCAAAGGTTATGCAGGAGATAGAGGTAGGAAACGTCTTTTAATAATTATAAAATGATCTTTTTCGGTATTTTTTCTAAAATTAGTAAGCACAATGTGAAAAGTACATGCATTATACAAGTGTATATAATATACGATAATTACCTTAATGAAGGTATGCCAATCATGTATTTTCATCCCTGACCCAAATTCACCTTTCTTTGTTATTATGTGTTTATGTTTTGCAACAAATCCACGTAGAATCAATTTTGTATGACTTCTTTTATAGCATTGCTTTGCTGCTCTATTAATAACCAAGGAAGGGCACTTATATTAATTTGGTCTCCATCACTATTCAATTCAATGACATTTTTCATTGCATGATTAGCTTCCTAAATGTCACTACAAATTTTGACAATTTTTTCTTTGTCATGTCTTCCATCCAATATTTTCTATAACATTTCTGTTATATTCTTTTCGATATGCATTGTATCAAACAAATGGATAATTTGTAGCTGCTCATAGTAGGGAAACCTACTAAATTGTCTGGGATAACTTTTCAGTCCCTATGGAAGCTGGCCATTAATGCCTTGATGACCTTCATGAAGCATATAAGGTAAATAAATTAACAACGACAATCATTGTCAATTACAACATGAGTAAACACAACACAATATAAAAATATAAATTCAAAACATATCATATATAATAGATAGACAATTTGATACGTTGTATAGCCTTGACAATTAATTCTATTATATTCCAACTTCCATAGGTGAGGTGACATTCTTCATGGTTTTGATGTAGTCTCCTCTTTCCTATTGAAAAGATGTTTTTCAGTAGTTCGATACTTATGATTTCTATGGAGGAAGTGCCTATACTCATCAAACACCTGCTTTCCTAAACTTGTTGAATGGCGAGATTTCATCTTTGGACCACAAATTGGACATGCAAATTTTCCCTTTGTTTGAAGACCTGCAAGATGATATATAATTGGATTAAATATGTCAATTTTTACTGATTATATATAGCTGACTAGGTATTTTAAAATATTCATGATATCTACTTCATCAAATTAAATATTGTTAAAGTGCAGTCGAACATTATAACATACCACAAAAATGTGTTAGCCCTGGGGCATCATGAATTGTCCATACAAGCATTGCATGGAATTAAAATTGTCTTTGTCCTATTGGTCTAGAGACGTCATACATAGTAACGCCATTCCATAACTTTAGTAACTCGTTAATAAGAGGATTGATATATACATTCATAGCTTTCACATGGTACTTACCTAGTTGAATGAACATAAACATTACATAATTATTATAACCATTTTACTGCAATATATATAAATTAATGTACATGACTATTGAATGAAAAAAATATAAGTCATATGCAACAAATAAGACAAATGAGATGCTACCACGTTAAACAAAATTGATGTAAAAAAATGCTTGGAACAATCATTGACAACATTATGTGCTCCCTCTTTATTGACATCCATGGAGAAATGTTATTGTTGATAACAAAATAGGCCATACCGAGTAAATAGATCTCAGCTCTCCA
>VDFB02236700.1:0-16016 GCA_007258455.2 Sequoia sempervirens
CAACATGATTAATACTATAGAATGCTATTGAGTAAAAGCATATAGACAACATAGGAAAAAACTATAGATTTTGTAATCTAGATAATAGCATTTGATACTATTCATACATAACATCTGCTATTCTCAAACACATTAGGATACAAAAGAAACAAAGAAAATGATAGAAGTTGACACCTATGAATTGACAAAGCACCCCCAAATATCAAACATTGACTACACACTTAAGTGCGAGGGGCTTTGCAGATTAAGTACTTTTGCATACAATGTTGGCGATTGTTTGTTTGACTCATTACAACTACTGCTTAACAATCACTACACATCAATTCAACTACGAAACAAAGCTATAGATAACTTCTTGAGTTTCCTTCAAAACAAGGACAAAGAAGCAATAACATCATACAACTATGAACTAGACCCTAATACTCTACATTGCACAAAGTACATGAACTGCAAACATATTTCTGCATAATGTGATTATCTGCAAAGCCATAGGTAGATTGCACTGAAAGTGGATTGTGGGGTGACTTATTCTACATTCACTAGATATCCAAATGGTTGAATATACAAATATGCCTTTGGTCAAGAACAATAGCAAGAAGGTACTTACAGTTCAATAGTTCTGATTACACAGAATCAGTCTCTATACTATTTCATGACATGAATTCTTTAAGTGGACACTTTGAACCATTGTTAAAAATTGAAACACAAAACATAACTTCAAAACAGCCCATAGGTTCATATGAAATGAATAAACTGTGCACAAAGTATCCTCGAATATCAACATTGACAATGTCCTTAGAGCTAAAGGGCTTTGTAGATTAAGCACATTTGCATATAATGTTGGCGATTGTTTGTTTGATTCGCTTCAAGTACTACTTAACAATGAGTACACCTCAACTCAATTACGAAATGGAGCTATAGATCATTTCCTAACTTTCCTTCAAAATAAGGACAAAGAAGCAATTAAATCATATAACAATGAACTAAATCCTAATACTTTATATACATTGCACAAAGTACATGACCAAGAAACATACTTCTGCAAAATGTGATTGTCTGCAAGACCATGCATAGACCATAGTGAATTTGGATTGTGGGGAGACTTGTTCTGCATTCACTAGATATCCAAATGGTTGAAAATATAGATAAGCCTCTGGTCATTGACAACATCAAGAAAGTACTTAGATTTCAATGATTCTGGATATACAGAATCAGTCTCTATATTGTTCCATGATACAAACCCTATGGCTAGACATTTTGAGCCACTTCTAAGAATCAAAGCCCAAAATCTAACTTCATGATACTCAACAAGCTTACTCAACTTAAAAGTTGATCGAGGAAGTAGATCCACAATACAAAATTACTTACTTGAACAAGACACATGCTTTGCCAAAAACAAGAAGAATTTGACCGTACAACAAGTAGTTTGGCTTATAAATCCAACAATAAGACTTAATCACGAAGAACTTGATTAGAAAGAAAAACAAAAAGAAGTATACCTACCGGTCAAAGAAAACAAAACATTGTCAGCAATAGAAATTTATAAAACAACAATACAAGATACACCAAAATACCCATGTGCAATTTGCCAAGTGCTCTGTTTGAACAAGGACATCAGAACATTCAAAGAAAAAAAAAAGGAACTATACTGTAAGCTACTACAATTAGATTCCTTACCATTCACATATTTCATATGCCATGTATGCTACTTTGCATTGAAACAGTCCACTATTCCAAAGTATGCTACCCCACAGAAAATAAGAACTAATAGACCATTGTGCTATGTGCAAAATTTAACTCAGCTAGAAGAATGACTTGTCTCACTTAGAATTGCATTTGCCCAGATTTGGGAACTAGGGTTCAAAAGGACTCAAATAGGCCTGACAGGTTCTATTATAAATGTTCCTGTTAACATGAACATTGTACAAAGTGCATTACCACAATCAATTAACAACACACAAACAATTGTTGTTTCGTTGAAAAGGAACTTACAATACAAAAATGCATTTCAAAAAGGCATGGTGCGCCCAAATGTCATCATGCAAGCTTTGACTCAATTAACAAGGAGACCATTATACAAAATGCACAAAGTCCACATAAACCAAGGTGGCAAGAGTTCTCTAATGCACTCAAAACAAAGACAATAGTCCACAAAATACAAGTGAAACATAATTAGATAGTGAGAATGGAAAATGAAAACCCATCGAGAAACATTGATACATTAAGTTCCTTGAGTCTAGAAGTATCCATAACATGGAAGACTTAAGATTATTGAAATTGCACCTGTGAGAGGACAGTATCCAATTGGGATATTTAAAGGACATGTATCTTTGAATAAATGAATTTCCCAACTTTATTCTTTGGCAAACCAGTAACATTGTAAAAAATTTACATATCAAGAAAATAGTCGTTAGAGACTCTTATGATCCTAAAGACAATTTGCATATCATACAACAAACACTTTTTCCAAAGCTATTAAGGTACTAATACAACAAGTACTATCTACAATGACAATAAGAATCTGAAAAGGCCAATTAAAAGGATGAAAGCTATTTGCAAAAGACGTTAAACACAAACCAAATCTAGAAAAAATTCTTAAATCAGATAATGGATATGTTGATTTCAAAAGAATAAGAATCTCTCCAGACTATTCACAACAACTTAAGAAAAATGTATTTGCTATGATTCGACAATTAGGACCACCGACATTTTTCATCACTTTCACTAGTGCTGAGCAAAATTGGGATCCACTAATTCAAACATTACAAGAGTTGCACAATCTACACCAATCAGCACAAAACCGTCAAGAATCTAATGACCCAACACACATTGACAAATTTGAACTAATCAAGAAAGACCCTATCACTTGTGCACGTTACTATAAACATAGAATAAATGCAATTAAAAAATTGATACTTACAGATGACTCTTTCTTTGGAAATGTCATTGATTACTTCTCAGTCACTGAGTTCCAAAATTGAAATGAACATGATCATTTCCTCATATGGGTTAAAAAATGCACCAATCTGAGAAGATAACTTAATCTACGAACATGCACTGGCTTTTGTTGATAAATTATATTACTTGCGACCGCAGAAATTTGGAACGCAGCTTTAGCAATGCTGCAAACATTGAATACAAAGAAATGCAAGAGATCGAAATGACTTTGTAGATACAATTTCCAGCGCTTTTCCACCAATGCAAAAGAGAATCAGCTATACTTTACCAATATACTTCCAAGATTTTTGAGGCAGATGGCTGCTTAGGAGACATCTTTTTTGCAAAAGGCTCCAAAGCCTTGATGAAACATTCATACTTCAAAGTGAATTTCTTAAAAGGAATAAACTAGCCCGACGATATGGGAATACGTTGACTTTGGGCTCAGCATTAGCGATTTACAAAGAGAGCCACATCACAAATATAGAACAATAGTTTTTCAAGGAAAATTCCAGATCTTTGGAAGGCTAATATAGATGCACAGTTTGTCCTCAATGCATATGATGCTGCAATGTATTGTAGCTCATATATTGCAAAAGTAGACAAGTCAATGACATATGCATTCAAAAGAATACGTACAGAACACAAGCAAGACAATATTGATGCAATACGAATGGTGAGTAAACTTGGAAATGCCATGGTTAACTTGCAACAAATGTCATCACAACAAGCTGCACATATTGTTTTGTCATTGCCATTAAACTACAGTTCAAGAAAATGTATATTCATTGATAAACGATCTGACAATGATCGCACATTTATACTAAAATCTGTTAAACAATTGAGCAATGAGCCAGATGAATCAGAAAATGTTCTTGCGAAATCTATTATAGACTACTATTTAAAACATCCTGAAACAATGGTGGACATATGTCTTGCAGAATTTGTTTCAAGATAAAACAAATACGGTGCTACAATTGAACCAAAGGCCAAACCAAATGTGGTTCGGTTTATCAATTTCAACAAACACTTTGATATAGAGAATCATTATAGAGAGCAATTGGTTCTCTATGTTCCATTTACCATTAATGAGCATACACTCAAACAAAACTTTGACTCTTGGGAACATGCATACATGTACCATGGACAAACCATTCAAACAAATAGTGCAAAGTTCATCCACAACACAAACTCCGCATGGGGTGACATTGACAAAGCTATAAATGATCTTCAGTCTCTTGAAGATGAAAAGCTCATTGACCTACCAATGCAAGCAAAGCTTCACTAGAAAGAACTATATGACATACAAACAGACCTTCCAAACATAGGTCATTCTAACCCAAATACCATGCATTCCAATGGATTTGAAATTGCAAAGCACCCACATATTATAGATAGCAATGAATACTACAAGTTAAGATGAATGTTAAATAAATAACAACAAGAAATTGTTAAAGATGTTCTCATAAAAAAGATGAAAAATCCACAAAAGCCATTGCACTTGTTTTTGAATGGGGGAGCTGGAACATGAAAGACTTTTACAGCAAAGGCCATCTACCAAGCTCTCATTCGCATGTATAGCAATTCTGTTGACAATAATCTAGACAAACCCAAGGGCTTATTAACTGCATATACAGGTAAAGCAGCATATAACATAGGGGGATTCACATTACATTCAGCATTTCACATACCTTTTAATACATCAGAATTCCTACCACTAAACACTGAAGTGCTTGACACTATGTCAAAGCACTATGATCAATTGCACATACTTCTTATAGATGAGATATCATTAGTTGGCTCAACATTCCTATTGTATATTGATAGAAGACTACGAGACATAATGCAAATGCCTACAACATACTTTGGAAACCTTGATACAATATTTTGTGGTGACCTTTACTAGGCACAACCTGTCCTTGACTCTGTGGTTTTTGAAAATAGGCCTACTCCAATTGAATTAATGCCTTATAGTTTCTGGAAAGACCATATAAAGTGCTATTCATTGGTGACTACCATGAGACAAAAAGATGAAATATTTATTTCAATCCTTAATAGACTACGAGTAGGCATTCAGACAACTCATGACATAGACTATCTTAACAAAATTTGCTTTCGTCCTGTACCATTTGATCCATTGCTTCTGCACCTTTTCTATAGGAGAATTGATGTTCAAGCACATAACAACAAAATTCTATCAATCATTCCAACCCAAATGATAGTGCTAGATGCAATAGATGAACTTGAGGAGGACCTTAATGCAATACGAGTATACAGTCACACAACAACACTTCCATCACAAATATGCTTAAAACCAAACATTCTTGTTGAACTTTATGCAGGCAATTACAATGTTCAAGATGGCCTCGTCAACGGTTCAGATGGAATTTTTAAAGCATATACAGCACAAAACAATATTGATATTGTCTAGATTAAATTTAATGACCCATCAATCGGACATTATCAATGCAAAAAACTAGCACAATGCTATTCTACTATCATTGACAAAGACTGGGTGCCTATACAACGCATTGCTAGGCCAATCTAGAAAATAACAACAAACAAGCAAATTACAATTAGAAAACAATTCCCAATACAAGTAGCATGTGCACGGACCATACATCGATCCCAAGGATTAACAATGGAGGCTTTGGCTTTTGATCCCACAGGCATTAGACAGCATGGGCTAACCTATACAGCTCTATCACGAACAAAATCAGTAGAATCATTATTTTTGTTACAACCTTTAACTACAAAAAGCTTTAAAGTTAAAAACAAAATACAACTAGAAATGTCTCATCTCCAGACATGTGCACAATGGAAATTTGATAACCAAAGCACATGTTCAGAAAACAAATCACATTTGCTCCTATGTACATTGAACACTCGTAGCTTGAAAGCACATGCAGAAGACATTGTCAATGACTATGGCATAATGCAATCTGATATCTTGTGTCTCCAAGAAACACATATGCATCCCTTTGAGCTAAATATCTTGCTACAGTATTTTGATAGCTTCTCTATGCATAACATACATGGCATAGCAACTTTAACCAGGAAACATTTATTCCTTTCAAAATCAAAACAACATGAAACATCAAATATTGAAGCCATCACATCAACAGTAATGCTATCTAACAATGAACTCAATGTTTGTAATATTTATGCAAGACCTGCAACTTCCATAGATGAAGTAATCACAATCTTGCAAATAATTATTGCATCCACAAATTCAGAAAACATGTACATTTTAGGCAATTTTAATGTGAACATGTTTTTAGAAAGCAGAAGCAAACAAATACTTCACAGTTATATGCAGTAGAACAATATACAATTTATGTTGGACCAACAACACAACATGGGCAAGTCAGTCATTGACCACATTTGGTCCAACACGACTACAAATATATGCTCTATCTATAAATCAGAAGCATATTGAACTGATCACAATCCAATTTTCCTAAAATTGCATATTGCCCAGCAGACAAATTCAACTTTATAGAACTTATAGCCTTATATCACTTTTATGCTTTGCAATGCCTTTTTCAATGCTATATCCATTATTTGCAGGAGATCTATGGATGAAACTAAAAGACAGTAAAAGCAAATACAAACCACGCAAGAAGAATCAGCACAACGGTAAAGCACTCATAGTATTATTCCTTCATACTCATTCAACCAAATCACAAATATTCAAATAACATTGTTCCAATTCTTTGCAGGACGCCAAAAGATGTATCAAAAAGACAAGCAAAACAAGTGCAAATTGCACAGGAAGAGTCAGCACAACGGTAAAGTGCTTGGTTCTTCATTGTACCGCCATTTTCCCAACTTGCTAATATTAAATTAGCATTCAATTGACATTATCCTTGTTCCTTGTAGGACAAGAGTCAAGAAACCTAAGATTGTTTCAATCGAACAGCTAAATGCAAAAAGAGTTGGAGACACCTTCCAAGGTGATGTGCTTGTTGTCTACAAAGCAACATTGGATAAGGCCAACAAAACATGAGAAATGTTGTGTGCTGATTTAACAGATCACAAAGTAGAAATGACAATCACGTTAAATGTTAGTGGAAACCTTGTGTATAAACATGAGCCTAAAATAGTCCTGGGGTCAGCTATCTCAATCTCAGATTTCCAAGTTGCACCTAGGATAGATTACAATAAATTGTTGTGATTGCGTACGATTTTAACATACATAAAGCACCAGCGAAAACATCCACGCCTCTATCAAAGGTAAATTCATTCCAGTCTGACTATGGCCGGTTTTTAAGCAGCTATAAATGGTAGAAACGGCACAATACCATTTTGTGCTGAAAGTAGTTGATGCGAAAATGGGTACCCAATTTGCAGTTGACATCAAAGATGGCCACACTGACATAGACAGAGCCACCGGGGTATTTTGATCTACGAAATTTTCCCTGTTCTTTCAGTGCCAACCTTTTCTCGCTCGACAATGGTCTCTATAACAATTTTCGTAACAAAATCTAATTCTCTCATTGAATCGCAGGTGCTATTACGATCAACATATGAGCAACAATACTTTGCAATCGAAGACCAGTTGCATACAAATAAAACACCTGCAATGCTTTTCAAGAATATTGTAAGGAAAACAGATCAAAAGAACACGTTTCACACGTAATGGGTCCAACATTCATACGTAGCGGATGACAAAGAAAGAAGCTTGGAAAAACTCAACAACCTACTACATTCAACTTTTAAGGTAATGACATTCATTTTTTTGAACTATCACATCCAAACCTGTATTTTTTGTTTCCTCTAACAATTTTGAACCATATTCTATAGGTTTCTGGTACTCTAAAAGCAACAAATGCATTTTCCAATCCATTTCATGCATGCTATCCAAAATGCAAATGCAAATTCATTGGCTATGGCACACTCCAAGAAAAAATTGCTCAGTGCAAATAGTGCAACCAACAAGTCAATTATACATTATGTTTGCAACTTAAAACTATCATTACAACTTATGACAATCAAACAATTCAGTCTTCAATTGACTAGGTCAGCATGCACCGTCTATTGCCCAAACTGCAAAACCTCAGCT
Organism: Sequoia sempervirens; assembly: GCA_007258455.2. Taxonomy (NCBI): domain Eukaryota; kingdom Viridiplantae; phylum Streptophyta; class Pinopsida; order Cupressales; family Cupressaceae; genus Sequoia; species Sequoia sempervirens. The sequence goes on from VDFB02236700.1 coordinate 8,003, forward strand.
ATGAAAACTATATCAAGGACAAGTCAGCAGTGATATTCATCCTACAGGACTTCAATGCTGAAGGAAATTTTAGCCTTGACCAAAACAATGTCATTGTTGAAGCCATTTGCATTGGAAAATAGACAGGAAACATCACCAAAAGGTAAAAAAGTCATTCATATGTAAACTTTTTCTCTTGTGAACCAGCACCTCAAATCACCATCCATACAAACTATGTTTCTAATACGTAGCATTTTCTTGGCTTTACAGGAAACTAGGAATACAGGAGTACAGATTTACATTGTTCAGACTTTAACATTTTTTCCTTTCCATGCTCTAAGACATTTCACTGGTTTTGACATGTTAAAGACATCTTTGGTTTTAAAATACTCTATTGCTATTATACATTTAGACACTTTTATAGGTTACTATGTTAAAGTCTTCTTGAATATGGACATCTGAAAATCTAATTTTGTTTTTGCACCTACGAAGACAGTGGTTGTCTATGTAGATCTGACATATATGTTCAATAATTATTAACCCTCCATGCATAATGCCATTCAAACTATATAGTTTAAATGTTTCTTTTTGCATTATGTCATTTCTAGCTTTTCCAATATTTGTTCTCTATTTGTTATGTTTTCAATAGTTTATGGTCACTGCGTAGAAGTTGTTATGGTTGAACACTCTAGACCCATAAACAAGTTACTTGAGGCAATAAATAGTTATTTTCCTCTGGCTTTTTTCATTTTATGTTGTTAATGCAACCAAGTCTCGACACTGCTTTTATGCATTCTACTTTATAGTCACTTTTCCATCACGCATTCTAATGTATAAAGTACATCCCTGTATAGAGAAATCCATTTGTTGCTTTCGCTGCATATATGCATATTTACATGTATAAATGCCTCTATGTCCATATGCACATATGCACATTTTCATGTATGCATGTATTCATCTAAGCTTCTATGTATCCCTGTATGCAATTGCTTATACATGTGTCCATGCATTTATGGATGTGCCACTCTAGCCTTGTAGCAATTTATTATGTTCTATGGATATCGCATATAGGAACACTAATTAGCTCTTTCATCGTAGACAATAGTTGTTTTCATAAATGCCAAGTTGAGCTTATATGTTTCAAGCTACATATATACTCAGACTTAAAACTACTTATTTATGATCTTTATTGTTCCATTTTCATAGACATGTTACTATTGCAATCAAATGTGTAAAGCATTCATGTCCAAAGAGATTAGAAACAGGAGTGGCAATATGTTACACAACCTTGTGTTATGCCTTTATAGTAGTTTTTTCATTGCATTTCAAGAAAAGCAAAAACTAAAATTTTATTCATATTATTTCATCTATGGCATTTAGAGCTTTTGAAATAATTATTACAGGCATAGAGTTCAGTGTTAAATAGTTGTATTGTTCATGTCATGGCTTCAACATTCTTCATGTCAAATTGCATTATGTGACAAAGTTAACATGTAAAAACCAAAGTGCCCATTATGAACACTTATTGCATTCCATGGGACCACATTTCTTTGAGAAGCTTTTTCGAACAATTCGCTTCCCCTGTGTATGCTTCCATATTTTGCATATGTGCCTATGAGCACATTAACTATAACAGTTCACAAAATTCCTTTATCCTTTATGCTTTCTTCATAGCAAAAAAGCTCAAAGCAATTGTAGACTTTAGGTTTCCAGAACATAGGCCTATAGAACACAAAAACAACACACAAAAAGTAATAGAGATGCATAGCAAGTGGCTCATCTCTATATTAAATGACCAAAGTACCTTGCCCACGCGTGGCCACCAAGCCATTCCAGCGCATTCACCTCCAGCCAGATGCCATTTAATGAATTTAATTTGCATTCATGCATTGCACTCGCATTTTCCTGATATTTTAATGCATTAAATCTGCATTCATGGATTGCGTACCTCTAGCTGCCAACTTTTACACTATGCCTTTGCTTAAATTTATTTAATCATTTTATGCATTCACTTTTTCCTGAATTTTTAAAACAAAAATGATTTATAAAGCCACTTAGACAAATAGAAAAATAGATAAATGCTAATCTTCCAATATTAAAATTAGCTCTCCAAATTCAAACTATACAAAAAAAAAGGTAATATGTTATATGCTGAAATGTGATTGGCCGATGCTCCTGGTTAAAAAGCATTCCAAGCAGATGCATAAGCAAATTAAAAATAGGTTCACAGGAAAGAGCTTTTGATTCTGAATCCATATGCATGCTTTGATTAGAACTAGTGGCTGAAGGTACATAATTCATTGATGCAAACTCAATGCATTGAATGGCATCTGACTAAAGGGGACGTTGTTTGGATTGCTAATTAGTCTTTGAATATATAACAAGGTTCAAGGAGAAAAATCTCATTATCGCACACGTTGACATAATTTTGGTTTAAAGCTCTCTTTATGGGACGGCATTAATAAAAATATACAAGCTTTATAGGGCTCCACATGCATGAAGTAAAATGGACACTAGAGGTTCTACAGTCCTATCAAACCGCAGGATAAAACCTTTATAGAACCAACAATAAATTTGAATAGATAATACTAAAAGTAGTTTTAAAATATCAGTTTATAATCAAACCTCAGAATGTCGCATGACACCTATGAAACCCACCACTTGCATTTAAATTGTGAACAAAAGAAAAAGTTCGTTCTGAAGCTCACCACAATACTCTTGCTGCTTTATATGCGGAAATTTACGCTTTGTTGCTGAATTGGTTTGCATTGTTCCAAACTGCTACTCATTACAACCGCAGTTAACCGCATTGGTTCTAAAGCTCTCTCTATGGCACAACTCTATAGAAATTGAAGACATATAGTCTTTACAGGGCTCCCATGCAGTCAACAAAATAGACAAAAGGGTTTTGACATAGTCCCTTTCGAACCACATTTCATGCATCCACATTTATTCCATGAGTTTTTTCAAACACTTCACTTGCCTTTTGTATGCTTCCATTTTTTGCATATGTGCCTATGAGGACGATAGCTATGGCATTTGACAAAATTCTTCTATTTACATGCATCCATGCATCCTGCCCAGAGATACACATATACATGCATCCATGTGTACTGCAATACATGCATCTATGTATACACATATACATGCATCCATGTGTACTGCAATACATGCATCTATGTATACATGCACCCATGGATATGTGTATCTATGCAACTTCATATGCAATCCATGAATATTTCCATACATGCATATTTAACCATTTATGTATCCAACTATGCATCCATCTATCTATCCATGCAACTATGTTTCTATGTATTCTTCTACCTATAGATGCATCCATGCATATATGTATCTGTGCTTCTATGTGCATATGTATACAAGAATCTATCCATATATGTGTTGATGTATCTATGGATACATCTATTCATAGATACATGTATCTACGCATCTATGGATACCATGATAGATGTCCACATCCATGTATCTATGGATACATGTATCAAGTAGCTCATGAATGTGAAATGCGCCCAAGGATAATTATACTTATTTCTCTCTTTTAATTGTTCTATATTCAAAGACTAATTAGAAATCCAAACAACCTCCTCTTTAGTCAGATGCCATTCAGTAATTTTGCATCAATGAAATATGTACCTTCAGCTATGCTCCCAAAGAATAAGTCGACAGTGTGTTGCTTTGACCTTTTCCGTTGTCATCAAAGCATAAAGGATAGAGGGATTTTGTTAAAAGTCATGATTATTGTCCCCATAGGCATAAATGCAAACAATGGGAGTATACAGAAAACAGGTGACCTGTTTGACAAAACTCATCAAAGAAAAACTATTATATATGATTATTTGTTTACATATTCATTCATTTGTAGAAAAAAAATGGGAAACTAATACAATAGTAAATAGTTATAACCTGCGAAAAGAATCATACCTGGAACAAGAGCAACATCCAAAAAATTGTGCTTTAAAGTACCTAATGCACTAGAGAATTTACCATAGCACAATACAAATTTTCATTTGCACAAAGATAGACAAAAAAATGAAGTCGAAACCTATTTTCTACCACCAAGCATTTAAATTCTGTCAAATGTCATGGTTATTGTTCTCATAGGCAGACATGTAAAATACAAAAGCATTTATAAGGCAAGTGAACTATTTTACAAAACTCCTCAGGATAATGTGCTTCCGGGGAATGCAATAAGTAATATGTCTCTTTTACTACATGTCATTGTCTATCTATGTATCCTCAGATACAACCATCCATATATTGATTCATGTATATATGTGACTATGTATACATGCACCTATTAGTATATGTATAGATGTTTCTATCCATACATGTAGACATTGGTATATGCATTTATGCATCTCTGAATACTATGCATGAATACATGTATGTATGCATATATGGATTCTATGCACATCTTCATGTGTATCATGTATCACAACAACATTTGCACCATACAGAACAAAGAAAGATATGAACAAAATATCATGGTTATGCAGTCAAACAGAGGGCTTTCTAGATAATTATACAGTGATGCACACATTCATGCTCTCCAACATATTAACATGCACATGGTTTTCTACTGCTACTTTGTTATTTGGCTTTCATTGATAGCTAATATGTACAGAAGCATAATTGTATTTATTTCTTTCTTTTTATCTCTGTGTATTTAAACACTAGTTAGCAGCTACCTAATTAGTTACATATCAGATCAAACAAGGGTAAATGAGAAATATGGAACTGACTAGATTGACATGAGTCGAATGTCACCTGGTCCTATTAGCTGATACGCTATGATTACTGTCACGTTTTAGCATCTACCAAGTCTCATGGCTCCAAACCTAGTATCATCTAAAAGCCACATAAATATTCAGTTTCCAACCCAGTCGGGTCATTCTATACTTACTATTAATTGTTTAATACAACTACATGCAAGTAGAAATCACAACTCATGACATCCTTATACACTTATGCACAAATACATGCTCTCTAACATATTAACATGCACATGGTTTTCCATTGCTACTTTGTTAATTGGCTTTGATTTATAGCTGAATTATGCACAATGATAATTATCATTATTTCTTTCTTTTAATTATTATGTATTTAAAGACTAATTAACAACTACCTAATTAATTACATATGCATTTTTACAAGGGTAAATGAGCACCACAAACTTGATAACAATGACACAGTTAACATGCCAATATCAAGGTGTTCATTCTAAATACTCATTGATTACAATATGCTAACCATATTTCAATTTTATATGGTTCCGTATATGCATATATAAATATCTCTTTTTCTTCATCTCATTATGTATCTGTGTATCCATAGATGCAATTATGCATATATCTCACCATCTCTTTATGCATCTGTCTATATATGTATGGATGTATCTATGGCTACATGTATACATCAATTTATGCATATATGCACCTATGAATTGCATGCACACATCCATGTATATATGCATCTATCGATATCTTGCATGGATACATGTATATATGCATGTATGGACTCATGCACCTATGTATATGTCTTTGTCTCTGCCCATTTGCAGATGCATATATGCATTTTTCTACACATCCATGTATCTCCACAGCTCTCTATGTAACATATCTATCTCTTTGTATACATGTGTCTATGCATCCATCTATACATGTGTGCATGTACAACATGCACATATTTATTTGTGCACCTATGCTGGCCACCCATGCCCACCAAGCCATACCAGCACCTTCGCCACCAGGCAGATGCCATTTAATGCATTTGCTTCAATTATTTTGACCTCTCTATGTGTTCGCATTTTCCTGATATTTCAATGCATTTAATTTGCACTCATGGATTGCGTACCTCTACTTGCCAGTTTTATAAACTATGCCTTTCCTTAAATTTATTTAATCAATCTATGCGATCGCATTTCACTGATTTTCTATAACAATAATGATTTATAAAGCTATTATGATAAATAGAAATAGATAAATGCTAATTTTCCAATATAAAAAAATCAAAAGTTGTATGTTGACATACAATCATGCATATTGTCCATACATGCATATATGCAGATATGCCTTCATCCATATTTCCATGTCTATATGAATACATCCTTCCATGTAACATATGCATTTGTAGCTATATGCAAATATGCATGGATCCATGTATGCATGTATTCATTTCTCCATCTGTCCATGTTGTTATGTTTTCTGTGTATACATGTGTTTGTCAATGCATCCATGCATATATCTATGAATAGCTCTACATATTTCTCTATCCATGCATTTATTGTTTTCTAACACATCAGCGTTTGCATTTTTTCGGTTTCATGACCTTCCATATTAATTGTTTTCATTTTGTGTTTTTTTACAAGTTTTTGGTAATGCTGATCCGTCTTGATGTATCTGTTTGCATTTCTACTACAAACGGTCTAATCATTCCAATGGTTACATATAAGATGTTGGCTGCTCAAAAACAAAATGTACATATATTTACATATTTTAATTCTACATTAGCTTGGGTGATTTCTAAGACATAAGTAGGGTGTTTCTAGGAGCTTGTAGTTAGTTTATTATCATCATATTCTGAATTGTGTTCTTCTTGGAGACTTTTAGAGCTTGTCTCTTGAAAGTGACTTACTATTATCAAGTATTTGTAGTATTTTTCTTACTGTATTGTTTTATTGTGCAATTTGATTCATTACAAGTGGTATTATAGAATAATATTGGCACTATGAAGACAAGAAAAAATCATATATGTTATTTTAGAGTTCATTTTAGGAAGTATATATCTCTCTAATTTGTTAAATATTTTATCGGTTTTCAAATATTTTTCAAGGTCATATTCAAGTTATTGCAATATAAATTCTAAGGTAATATCCTTAAATATCATTATATTTTTATATCTATTCTTCTCTTGTCGCATTTCGAGGAACCTCAAGGATCTCACCTTGTTCAGTACGAAGGAGAGTGAGAAATGGGACATGAGTCTTTTTCTTGTGTTTGTATTGAGACACTCAGCCCTATGATGATTTTAAAAAGCATAACCAATAACAAACTAGACATTCTTCCACCCTTTGTTGGAAGAAATGATCACTTCATACCCTATTCATTCAATTCATTTCCATTTCTACCCTTCCACGTCCTTTCTTCTCAAATCAAATACATTTCAAAATCCATTTATATGGTTGCCTTGCATCACACCAATCTGTTGCATTCCCTTTTTCATTCAATCCAGCTCCCTCATTCAAATTTTTATTTCTCGCATTTAATTTTAAGCATGTAACTCAAAAATGATAAATTCCTACCATTTACATTCCATTCATTCTCATTTCTAGGGTTACATATCCTTACCTCCCATATCAAATACTTTTCATAACGCATTTATATACCTTACTTGCATCTCATCATTATCTGAATTCCCTCTCTTTGTTGCACTTACATAGCTCATTCTTCTTTATTACCCTTATATAGCTTTATCTATCTATAGCTCAAATATACCTTCATCCATCACAACAAAATTCACACCATACCAGACAGAGGAAAAAATGAAGAAAATATCAAGGTTATGCAATTAAACACTGAGGGCTTTCAAAATAACTATCATAACATCTAGTTGTATTCAAGAGTTCTTTTCAAAATGTTTTTTCTAAATCACATTTTATTGGTCCGCACAAGGCATATGGATTTTCTTGGGGTACAGGCCATCATCAGTTTAACAAATATTTGCATGTATACATGCGATTCGTCATGTGATTGATCCTCTATATACACTTGTTCAAAAAGCAATAATGTAATATTCGCTTTTGTTTCAAATCATAAATTTTTTTTGTATATCTTTCAAATGCAAATTGTTTTTGACATTTCTAGCTTTATGCATGCAGGAATATGTAGATTCTTGTTTACATACCAAATTACATGGGCTCATGTACACGTCGTTGCATGCATAAATGTTTGCATTGATCCATATATATATGCATTCCTAATAAATAATTAATCTTTCATGTTTTCTTTCATTTAAT
>VDFB02236705.1:0-11011 GCA_007258455.2 Sequoia sempervirens
TTTCTTCTTTAAAAATTCTTTCAAAAGGTTTGCAGACTCTTCCTTTGCTGGGAAGATGCTAGTCAAAAAGCCTTGAGAGTAGTCTTTACACCTGCCAATTGGATTAGCTTGAAGATTTTATTGAGTAACCTAGGAGGCATTCTCTTGTTTTTCTTTAAAACAACCATTAGAGTCTCTACCAAATTTAATTTTGAACCTGCCAAATGCATCCTAAGTCTTGATACAAGAGAAAGATCCACTTTTAATCATAAGGCTAACTTCCGTTGAAAGATATGGGTAAAAGCATGTTTTTTTATTATTAATTGGTGTTGGAATTCAATGATAAATGCTACCAACTCATCGACTATAGCATCTTAGAAGTTTTCTTAAACTGAAAAGTTATCCCTCCTTCCCTACATCACTGTCATATCTGTTGTGCAATGGTCTCTTGTAAGTTCGTAGAGGTATCCCTTGAAAATACGCGTCTTGTGTTGTTCACATTTGATGCATTTGGATAGTTTTGTGCTACGTGTATTCATTTAATAAGCTTGTCTTGTCTTTAAATGTTTTTGAACACCACGGAAAATGGCATTGCTATGATTTTGTTTAACTTCTAAAAAGAAATGTTTCAAATCTAATTTCTATAATTAATGATCCCTGCCCACGTTCCTTTCTTTGTTTCCTGCTTCCTAAAGCTCACACGCAATGCTTGAAAGTATTAATTTTTAAGTTAGAGATAGCTGGAATTTACCTTTGGCGTAAGAAAAATGATGATTTTTGTTATGTGGTGTTTTACTTTTTGAAAGGATGTGTCCGATACTAATATAATATCGTTATTGCATAGTTATGACTGTGGACATCAAAATCTCCAAATTATTAAATAACTAACATACACAAGCATGGTTAGTGTATTTAAGCAAAACAAACCTTCAACATCCATATGAGATATCTAACATGTTTTAAAATGCTATCAAATAACAAGATAAATAAAAGCATACAAAGAAAAACATGACATCTGTCTATCCCATAGTGGATTGGTGCTATTGTAGAAAATAGCCCTTTCCCAATCCTTTCTTAAGCTTGATATTGCAAATGATGGTGAACAAAATCATTTCCCAGTTTAACAGAATGAATTTTCATAAGCTTTGTAGATGATTTGTGGAGGGTTTGATAAAAGATGAAGCTTTTCATTTATAGATTATTTTGATGAGAGAATGGCCAAATGGATGAATTTGGGACTAAATGTAAACCAATGAAAGGAGGCCACTTGTCAAGTTGTGATAGGATGAGGGATGTGCAAGATTTGGGAAATGTGCCCAAGAGAGGAAGATTTCAAATTTGAAAATGAGATTTAATGATTAGTTTGACCTTTACAAGGGACATGTAAGAGCTTATTGATTGCTTTGTTGGATGTACATGCCAAATTGGGGGGAGATTCAAAATTGGAGAATATTCTCCCTTCATGCCAAGTTGAAAGTAAATAAAGATTTTGATAAATCAATAAATTGATTTATTTGTGCAAGTTGGATTATCTAGAGGATGTGATGGGTGGTTAGGTTAGTTTAATTAGGATTAGATTAGCTTAATGATGATTAGGATGATTTTGACCTTTTGAATTGAATATTTGGATTTGTTTAAATCAAAAGGGATAGAAGGTGATTTCATATTTAATTAAATAAAGGCTTCATTTATTTAATTAAAAGGAGAATGAAGTTAGGATCAAGTTGATTTATTTAATTTAAACTGATGACTTTAGGATATTGATAAATAAACTTGATTTATTTGCTGAATGGATGAATATGACCTAATCGAATGCATGATGCTAATTTTGCATGTCTACATTTTTCCCCTCTTTGAAGCAATGTACTTGTTGCATTGGTTCAAAGAATAACCTTGCTGAGATCAAAGTTAAAAAATTCTCTAGTTTTTAGGATGCCCCACTGTTGCCTTAGTGAGAAGAATTATGCTAGTATAATGCCCCCTCCAGAGATCAGGCGAAGAGGTTTGATTTGAGGGTTGATCTCTCAATAAAGAGGTTCAAGATGGATGGTTATGGATGATGATGCAAATGAGATGATTTTAAGATGCTTAGAATAAAAAATCTATATTATCCTAAACAACTTAAATGATGATATGATGTGATGATGGATGAGATGAAGGATCTGATATGCCATGATTATGCAATGGATGTTTTATGACATGCTTAGGCTAATAGATCTATATTATGATGATGATGCAAATGCAATTCATGTGAAATGATTGATGTTTCCTATTATGTATGATATGAATAATATATGGTATGCTGATAGTTTTCTAGATGCAAGATGGATGCCTGATGGATGTGATGAGCTCAGGATATGTTCATAATTTGAGTATCATGATGTACTTTTAATATCACTACTTTTACTGCTAATGGATGTTTTAACTTTTTTATTAAAGAATATTTATCTAAAAATGGGTAGTATCCTATAGCAATACATTCCTACATTCCTGTAGCCTAACATCTCTATGTGTCTTATTAATTACCCTGTTTGACTTCCCAAATGACTGATATAATGCATATGGTTTTTGAATAATGGGATAGATTTAATATGTGACTAATAGATATATCGCGTTGTTTTCCATGCATGCCTTGTTTTGCCTCGATCGCCTTGTGCATCGCAGGTTGTTGAAGGGAGCATGATCGAGTCAAGCACAGTGGATCTCGGCCCTGTAGTAAAGTTCATTTCCTACATGATGTCGAGGAATTTGTTCCGATGAAGACTCTCTATCCGTGTCATTGGGAAGAAACCGAATGATCATTTAATCTGGAAAGAGTGGAATGCTAAATCTTCTCCCTAGATCAGGTTGAACGGATATGCTTTCATTTATGTGAAGTCTATTCCTGGGTTTCAGGATATTTATGTCCACGTCTTTCTTTGTTAAGTAGTTAGTTGTTTTTCTGGTTTAAATAAATGTTCCTCCTACACGAGTGAGCAAGCATGACAAGCATAGCATAGCAAATATAGAGGTATAACATGTAAGAGTTAGTATGATAGTAAGAAACAGAGTATGTAAGAGTTGGTATTATTAAGAAGAGATGGTTTTCCTGAGTTAAGTTTTTATATGAGCAAAACAATGTATATCATTCTAAGTTCATGAATAAAAGCTAATGAAGTTCTGATTTCAACTCTTGCATAGTTAGTTGATGCTTGCTAAGGGGGCCCACTTAGTAAGTATTTGTAGTTAGATTAGTTAGTCGTTTATTTACTGTTGATCATAAGTTAGATTTCATTCTTGAAAGTTTCAGTACAAACTCAGTCTTATATTGTTCCTGCAGCATCAGGAATCCATCCCTGTGTTTCTTCTTGCAGCATAAGGCCAATTCATAGTTTGTCTCTCAGTTATAGTTGTTATGGTTTTTGCTTTGATTAAGTTTAGAAGGCTTCACGTTACATTCCTGTAGCATGAGTAGAATTCCTTTCATGCATTTATTTCTGGTAAATCGTGACTGAAACTAGTTCTTAGTGCACATACAGTGCCGCTCCATTTCAAGTATACGTTCCCTGGTTTGACAAGTAAATGAACGACCATAAGAAGATGTTATTCGCCTACTGGAATGTCCAATTCCCAGGTTAAGATTTGTCATGACTTTTATATCCTTTTGTGGGTGTGATTATTTTTTGCGCCGTTGTTGGGGATGGTGTCAAACTAAGAACCTATCATAAGTCATTGTTAGCAGTAGTTTAGTTTGTTATTCAAGAATTTTCAAATTCCTTCAATTCACCATTCATTCTATTGCATGCATAGAAGAAGAGATGCTTTGGGAAGATTCCTCCTTGACCTTCCATTCATTAATAACAATCTTGAACTAGCTTATAATCTATTTGAGGGAGAAGGAGACCAAGATATCAATCCATCTGCTGAAAACCTATTTGTTGAATTTCCATTTGACCCAGCTGACGAAGAACCTAAAGAAAAATCTATTTTGCTCTAATACTCCATCAAGAAAATATGGCATGAAATCCACCTTAATCAACCTCTTGATTTTGAGTTTCCCTTCTCATTGCCTGCCAAGATAATGATAACTCCTTAAAAAATATTCCTTCTTCATTACCCCCAAGTTCTATGGACCAACAAGCAAAGCGATACAAACACTTTCTCTTGTTCAATTTGATATCCTCCTCACGATCTATGATTACACTTCAAATGCTCAGAAAGTTGTTTCTTCTACTTTGAAGGAACGAGCTCTTAGATGGTCTTACATGATTTTGGGAAGAGGTGTTGTTGATAGCTGAATACCGCAAACAAAATTTCTTGAGAAATACAAGGAATATTTTAATAGTTTATTAATATATTTTGCATTTTTCGACGACGGGTCATCAAAATTTTGACAGCCATTCATTGTTGCTATTGCATTAGAATCTTGGCAGCAATTGAAATGTCAAAATTCAGGCCTGACATCCGAACAGCCGTCAAAATTCTAACAACCCGTCATCAAAAAAATACCAAAATGTATCAGTGAGTGGTAGTAAGAGGGATGACATAGTCAGAATTCAAAAAAAGGAGGATAAAAGCCCATAAGACTATATCTCAAGATTCTTGTTTTCCCTGAAAAATAATTCAGACCATACTCTCAATGAAGAGTCTCAAAAACTACTTTTACTAAGAGGGAATCATGGATACCTGTGATAGATGCCCCGGACTCCATCGGGAGGAGGTGATATAACCTAACTGCCTTGGGATGATATCAAGAAAATATGTCTTAACTACTCTTGAGCAATTGTTAAGAAAAGTAGAGGTCATCAAGCCACAGTGGGAAAGTCCTCTACTAGTGGAGTTTCATGGATGGAGATCACAAATTTGCTCTCTTATTTCAAGCAGTGGATAATATCATAAAATGGGCTATGTCTACAATGTACTTGGATACTCTACAAACAAAAAATATGAGGAAGCTTAAAGCACCCTAGTTGAGTTATGTCCACATTGTAAATAGAAGAAATGAGACTGCAGATGTAAGATGGTGGCTAACCTGGAGGCTAAGCAGTTACCTATTGAATTTAAGATGGTAGATGGTGATGACGACCAAGTATTATTCGTATTAAAAAGGCGACCATGGGCTCAAAGACAAGGTATGCCTCAAGATCCTTTGACTTTTGGTAATCCTTATTCTAATCATAATAACCAATGACAACTCACCTATGGCCCAACACCACCTTGGAATACCCCTCAACCTCACTAGCCTAACTATCAGAGTCCTCAATGGCAATCTCCTCAAGGAGGTTGGCAAGAGCCACATGGACAATGGACTCCACCCCTAGGTAACTGGCAGTAGAATCCTCAATGGAGAAGCCCATAGCAATGGTAGAACCAATCACCTGGCTCCCTACAGCCTCAGCAGCCACAACCTCCAGCTCTTATGCCATCTCCTGCAACACCTGCAGCAAATACTATCCCTCCAAAACAAACCCCTATGCCTGGTCAACCATTGTCAAATCCTAATAATAAGTAGCAACAACAACAACCTATGTATTTTGCGTAGTTTTCAATCAGTATCCAGCTTATGCCTTGAATATTCATAATATCCATCTCAGATCTGGAACTACACTTCTTGCTTCACAACTGCCTGTAATTACAGAAATTTTAGATTCTGCCTTTGAGAAACCTACTGAACCTATAGAACATATACCTGTATTAGAGATTGTCTCTAAGGAGCCTATCTTGCAACATCAGGCCAAACTGCCTTTTTCTCAGAGATTGCAAATTACTACATCAAAGTCTATGGAAGAACTTACCTTTGATATTTTGGATCAGCTGAAGAATGTACACATTCAAATTCCCTTTTTCCAAGCCATTAAAGATGTCCCAATTTATGGAAAAGCCATTAAGGAGGCTTCTTTAAAGAAACTAGGAAGAAAGAAAAAGGATCCCCAAACCATCCATGTTCTAGGATAGTTAGCAGATATTATGTTGAGGAAGATAGTCATTCCAAAATATACTGACCCTGGGAGTCCTGTGGTAGAAATAAATATTAATAGCCAAATAGTAAAGAATGTTTTGATTGACCTTGGTGTAACCATCACTGTAATGACTAAGAATACAATGGAGTATTTGAATATCTTAAACATTTGATCTACACCTACTGTCCTACAACTTGTTGATAGTTCTACAATAAAGCCTAATGGAATGGTCGAAGATGTTATTGTCACCCTTGAGTCTTGGGAATACCCAGCATACTTCACCATATTTTCCACTAAGGAAACTTTGGGATGATATCTTATTATCCTAGGTAGACCATGGTTAGCTATGACTGATGCTTTTATAGGATGTCGCTTAGGAGACATGACAATTTTTGATGGTCAGTTAAGAAAGAAATTGGCTTTATACCCACTTACTCCAAACCTTAGCCAGACTTGTCTCTAACCAATTTGGCTAGATTTAGGAGAGGAAACTTAAGAAGTCAATTCATTACCCACCTAATGATGTTGACCTATGACATTTTGCATGCCCGGCCATGATGAATCATGGAGGCTAATGCTATAGCCAAGAGAACATCTATGAGTGCTTAACACAGGATACTATTGGCCCACACTACACAAAGATGTTGCAACGTACACCAAGAAATGTGACAGATGTCAACGCATGGGGAGACCAACAAGGTTTGATGAAATGCCCTTGAATCCTCAAGTGGTAGTCAATCCCTTTGACAAGTGGGGCATGGATTTTGTTGGGCCTATTGATCCTCCATCCAGTGGAAAATCATACATTTTGGTGTGTACTGATTATGTAACCAAGTGGGTGGAAGTGAAAGCAATGACACATGCCCATGACAATAAAGTTGCTAAGTTCCTGTATGAGCAGATTTTTACTCGGTTTGGAGTCCCAAGGGAACTTGTTACTAATCAAGGAGCTTAGTTTACATCCAACTTAATCACTGCATTGATGAATGATTATAAGATCAGGCATAGAAAGTCTAACCCCTATCACTTACCTCAAACCAATGGCAGGGCAAAGGTTATAATAGAGAAATAAGGCGAAATCCTTACAAAGATAGTCCAATTACACAAGAAAGATTCGAGCAACTGCCTTCCTAAACCAGTCTGGGGCTATAGAACAATATGGAAAACAACTACAGGGTTTACTCCTTTTGAGTTACTCTATGGTAAGACAACTATGTTGCCAATTGAGTTTGAGCATAAGACTTTAAGGACTACTCTCTAGCTTAACATTGATATTTCTGAGGCTCAAAAGGAATGCCTCCTACAGCTGAATGCATTGGATGAGCTAAGGAAAGCTACCCTGTAGCATACTGAAATTGTCCAACAACAAAGAAAGAAATGGCATGACAATCATATTTGAACTAAGCAGTTCTCTACCAGTGACTAGGTGCTACTCTATGACTCCAGATACAAAGAAAATTAAGGTAAACTAAACACATGCTGGCTTGGTCCTTATGAAATAGAACATGTATTCGATAATGGCTCAGTGCAGTTGGCTACAATAGATCCAGTTCGATTCAAGCTACTGGTTAATGGGTATCGTCCTTGGTTGTATCATAAGCCAACATCTAAAGATGAGTTTCTGCATTAGTTTGTTTCAAATACGGCCACCGATCTTCTTGCAGCAAAATGATTCGGTCTTTCTCCTGCAACATCTCTTTAAATTCCACGTTGCATGCACATAATAAAGATTTCCTTTTCAAGGACGCCACGTTCTTCATTTTCCATCCATCACCACCATTCATTCTCTTTTCTTCCACATCATACATCCTGTCGTACCACCTCATTCATAATTTCTATTCAAGCCATCATTTCATGGTGTGTTGTGATTTTCCCAGCACGTACAAGCATTAATTGAAAGGTACGCGATATCTTCTCTTAATCACATTATTTATTTATTTCATTTATTTATCCATTCCCCACTTATCAAAAGGGGTGACTATTACCTATGGATATAGTGGCATTTCATCTGACTTGGTTGTTCTTCCCATATGTTGGCATCTGTCACATTTCCTTGTATAGGCCATAGCATCCTTGTGTAACATTGGCCAGTAGTACCCTGTTGTAAGAACCTTCATTGATGTTCTCTTTGCTGCAAAATGTCCCCCACATGGTTCATCATGGAAAGTATGCAAGATATCATAAGTCTCATCTTCTCTTACATATCTTTGCATCACTTGATCAGGTCCAATATAAAATAGACAATTTGCAATCCAAGAAAAGTTAAAATTTTCTCTATTAACAATTTCTTTTCTTTGGAAAATTGAAGAACAGTATTCTGCTTGTTGCTAGATAATTAGCAATGTGCATACCATGGGTATGTGCAGCAATGGAAAACAAGTGTTTATCTAGGGACCTGTCATCCAACCTGGAAGTGTTGTTGAGGTGCAGTAGATTCTTCAAGAGGAGAATCTAGTATTTCAGTAATTAGAGGCGGTTGTGGAGTAGGTAGAGTGGTTCAAAACCTTAAAAAGATATCATTAATGTTTAAGGCATAAACTTGATATTGGTTGGCTTCAGCAAGATACATAGGCTACTATGGCTGCTGCTGTTTCTTATTATTGGGATTTGGCAATGGCTGGGTAGGCATAGACATTTGTTTTGGAGGGCTAGTATTTGTGGCAGGTGCTGCAGGAGGTGGCATGAGGGCCTATGGTTGTGGCTGTGGAAGTTGCAAGAACCCAGGGGACTGGTTTTGCCATTGCTAAGGACCTCTCCATTGAGGATTCTACTGCCAGTTACCTGGAGGTGGGGTCCATTGTCCTTGTGGCTGCTGCCAACCTCCTTGAGGAGATTGCCATTGTGGGATCTGATAATTAGGCCATTGTTTTTTGAGATGTATTCCAAGGTGGTGGTGGTCCATATGTAGGTTGCCATTGATTATTATAGCTAGAATAGGGATTACCAAAGTCAAAGGATCTTGAGGGCATACCTTGTGTTTGAGCCCATGGTCCCTTTGTGCAACAAAAGAACACTTGATCATGTCACCTTCTCTTTGGATTAAAGTCGGTAGGTAATTGCTTAACCTAGATCGCCACCATCTTGCTTGTCTGCTTGATCCGCGTTTCTTGTCTCTGATTATGGGCAGAACTTCGACCAAAATTGCCTTAAGGCGCCTCATGTTTCTTACGAGCTTGCACTGGTGTCTAGTTATGTAGCCATGTGTATTGATGATATCACGGTTGAGTCCGGACAACAAATTTTTATCTCCATCCTGGAAACTCCATCGGAAGAAGACTTACCCACTGTAGCTTGATAACCTCTACCCTTCTCCACATTTTCTTGGGAGTAATTAAGACATATTTTCTTAATATCATCCCAAGGCAGTTGGGTTATATCACCTCCTCCCATCAGGTCCAGAGTGTCTATACAGGCATCATTGATCCCTCTTAGAAAAATTAGTTTCTAAGAGTCTTCATTGAGAGTATGGTTTGAGTTCTTTTTCAGAGAAAACAAAAATCTTGAAATATAATCCTCCAAACTTTCATCTTCCTTCTGCTGAATCATGAATATATCGTCTCCCTTACTGCCACTTTTACAATATTCCTTATATTTCTAAAGGAATTTGGTTTGCATGGCTGCCCAACTATCTACAACACCTCTTCCCAGACTCATGAACCATCTGAGAGATCCTTCCTTCAAGGTGGAAGGAAATAATTTTAGTTTGTGAGCATCTGAGGTATAGTCATAACTGCGACAGAGGATATCAAACTCAAACAAGAAAGTTTCAGGGTCCTGCGTGACTAGGCCATAGAATTTTGGAAGTAGTGAAGAAGGTATATTCTTAAGATTGTCAGTATCTCACTGGGGAACAATGAGAAACTCAAAAGTGGGAGGTGGATTAGTTGGGTTATTTGCCATATTGGCTTGCTAGAATAATAGAGCAAATGGGTTTTCCTCAGGTTCTGCGTTAGTTGGGTTAAATGGTAGTTCAACAAATAGGTTTTCATGGAGGAACCTTCCCAGTGCGTCTCTTCTTCTTCTATGCATGCAATAGAATAGATGGTATGTAAAAGGAACTTGAAAATACTTAAACAACTAACTAAACTACTGTTAACAATGACTTTAGCAAGTTCTTAGATTGACACCTTCTCTGACAATGGCACCAAAAATGGTGGCACCCACATGAAAAGGATATAGAACATCATAGTAAAACTTTTTCTTGGGAATTGGACATTCAATGGTGACTAATATCTTTATGGATGTTCATTTACTTGTCAAACTAGGAACATATACTTTAAATGGCGCGGCACAATATATGCACTAAGAACTAGTTTCAGTCACGACTTAACAGAAATAAATACTTGGAAGAAATTCTATCTTCGCTACAGAAAGGTAATGCAAAATTCTTTTAACTCAACCATGATTTGACTAAAACAAAAACCATAACAACTATGACTAAAACACAAACTATGAACTGACCTTATGCTGTAGGAACAGGCACAGGGATGGATTCCCGATGCTGCAGGAGCAATACAAGATAGAGTTTGTATGGAAACTTCAAAGATGAAAGCTAATTGATGATCAATAGAAAATAATAGCTAACTAACTAACTACAGATGCTTACTAAGTGGGCCCCCTTAGCAAGCATCTACTGGTTACGCAAGTGCTGAACTCAGAACTTCATCAAAATTTATTCATGAAAATAGAATGGTATACATTGCTTTGTTGATATGGAAACTTAACAACAAACTCTGCTTCTTGTCATACAGATTCTACTTTTCATTATTACATGATATTTGCTATATCTCTACCACTATGCTTCTATCTTACTTCTAACTATCATCTCCTTCCTCACTCGCGCGGGAGGAGTAATTTATTTAAAATCAGGAGAACAACTAACTAACTAACCCTATCAAAGAAAGGCGTGGAAGTAAAGTGTATTCCAGAATCAAGGAACAAACTTCATAAATAAATTTATCTGTTCAACCCAATCCAGAGAGAATCTAGCGCTCCACTCTTTCCAAATCAACTATCATTAAAAATCCTTTCCAATGGTTTCGGTCAAAGATTCTTCACCAGAGCTTCCTCAAAGTCGTGTAGGAAATGGACTT